>DWLS01002889.1:0-16955 GCA_018246255.1 Pachliopta kotzebuea | reverse complement strand
AACTTTAAATTTTAAAGTATATTTATCGTTACCTAAATTGTGTAAGAACATAATAAAATTGTTCATATTTCGATCTCATGAAAGTTCCGCGTTAGAATATATTAAATTGGATTATTATCAAGTGAACTGCTAGAAAAACACATTGCATAGTAAATTGTTACTAGTAATAATACTGGTGGTGGTCTGGTGATGTCCAGATTTCAAAGTAATCTCAACAACCCTTGGAAGGTAGAAATCACTGCGGTAATGAGTCTTAAAACATGCGGTATGTTATAGGTAATCGTGTCACTTACCATCAGCGATGTTGATCTTATCGCCGCGACGAAAAAAAAAAAGAAACTGGTAACACATTGAGACAATTAATTAATATCAACCCACAGCCCAGCGGGAAACCATATAATAGTGGGCATCAATTGATGAGGAGCTGGAGAACAATTACCAGTAAACATCTACTTATTAAATTCTCAGCGGCCGATTGATTTCATACTGTTCTTCTACACATCATAATAATTGACAAGTGAATTGAACTACTCAGGATTCGAACCCGACACCTACAAAACTGTTGAAACAACTAAACTATCACGGCTTCGATTACATACTTAGTCCCTGGATTCGAATCCCGGACTCGAGTAATCATTGGATTGAACGACCTCAAATCACTGAATCGTGGGCGAAGAGTTCAGCGGTGGGAATGAAAGTTGGTATTAGTCGTGGTGGGAGATTGCCCAAATATCCCAACTAGTAGGTCAATGCTGTACCCAGCGGTGGACGATCAGCTCATGATGAACACGTCCATGAAATAAGAAGTTCCTAGTTTAATTCCAAGGTCTTAGGTTTTCTTTTTAAATCTTTATTTGACAGAAGTAAGAGGAAATGTATGCTTTAACTATCTATTTTTCTTTTCCTTTTCTTTGTACCAAATTTAAAAACAAAACTTACTCGCGGATTTCTATTATTACGTATACTAAAGATATATCTTATTTTTGTATTCAATTCATGTTTGATAGTGGAAAGAGGAATAGTAAGCATCTTCTTTTTCTTTGAATCAAATTAAAAAAAAACTTTCTCCCGTATCTATTATTTCTCCTGCTAAAGATCTCTTTTTTTTAATTTTTGTATTCATGTTTGACTAAAGAGAACGAATATGCTTTAATCATCTTCTTTTTCTTTGAATTAAATTAAAAAAAAACTTTCTCCCGTATCTATTATTTCTCCTGCTAAAGATCTCTTTTTTTTAATTTTTGTATTCATGTTTGACTAAAGAGAACGAATATGCTTTAATCATCTTCTTTTTCTTTGAATTAAATTAAAAAAAACTTTCTCCCGAATCTGTTATTTCTCCTGCTAAAGATCACTTTTTTTTTTAATTTTTGTATTCATGTTTGATTAAAGAGGACGAATATACTTTAATCATCTTCTTTCTCTTTGTACCAAATTTAAAAATAAAACTTTTGCGCAGATTTCTGTTATTACTTATATCTTTTTTAATTTTATGTTCATAGTTGGCATTGAAAGAGGAAATGTGTTTAATTACCTTTTTTACCTTCCTTATTCGCTGAATGTATTTTTTAATAGATCAAAAAATATGAAATGAATTAAACGTTAATGTTTTTTTTGTTTTCGAAAAAAATTATCAATATACTCGATCGATTCGTATAACTGTTACTAATACTAGATATATTTTAATTTTTAAAATCATGGCATGTTTGACAGAAGGAAGAGGAAACGTATGCTTTAAGGGCCTTTTTTTCTTTTGCTTTTGACCAAATTAAAAAATGCTTATTAATTTCTATTATTATCTATACTAAAAATAATAATTATTATCTCCTCTTAAAAACAAGGTAATGTACAGCGCCGCCGAATACATTACGGGTTCCGTATTACAATTTCAAATAGCTTGTCGAAATGTGTCCAAATTCAGTATGAAACCAGGCGACCTTCCTGGAAGGAAGGCCAGGTAAAATTTCCCTAACACATTACGAGGAAAAAAGGGCACTCGATACAACTACACTCCTTACTACACACTAGTAAATTTTTACTTGTTTATTACAGTCATTGTTAGTTTAGATAGAGACGCTCACTTTTTGCTTAGCGACGTTTTATCTACGCAATTCAATGATTTAGTACAGCTACAAAGCGTAGTTACTACTCTTCTAGTAAAGAAAGAAGATAGAGAAGAGAATGAAAGAAAGGATTAAGTACCATCACCATATTCTTACTACACGTACTGTTAGTAGTTTAGTTAGTTATTAGTTACTGCTGCAAAGTTCCGCCGCAGCTCCTATTTCTACTGACAAACCGTAACAAATATAAGTGTGTATATTAAAGGGTGGTGTATGTTAGTGAAATTACTGCGGTAATTAGACTTAATCACTAATATCGCAATGCAAGCGCAATGTGGTAATATATACCATCTTAACCAGCGGCATGTTATGGGCAAGTATCATTTACCATCAAGTAAACCACTCGTTTGTCTTGTTGTCGCGTCAATGAATAAAGAAATTATTTATTTATAAAACCTTACTGCCTTAAAAGTAGTCCCGTAAAGTAAAAAAGGTAAAAAAGGGGATTTTTTTTTTAATGATAAAAGTATGAAATATAATGCATACGTTTTAAACAGTCATAATAATAATTATGAACAAATAATAAATTGTAATAACGTTGATAGTTGTTACGGGCGACCGCCAAGAGATGGCGCCACCAGTAGTTTAAAACGCACTGAACAGCTTTGCATCTATTTAATTTGTATGAGACTGGACTTTAGGATTTTTTCAAACAAATTTTTTAAACAAATATTACTACTGCTGACTGCTCCCTGCTCAGTAGTAATATATACCTATCCGGCTTATACGATGTCCAGTGCTGAACTGTTCCCGGTCCCACGCCTGCAGGAGTATTTGCTGTCTCTCTTTCTCCCATAAGTCAATCTTGAACTTTCAAACTAGGATCTTGAAATTTTTGTTTAATCGAACTCGAAGTCGCTTACTTCCAGAATATTCTATCCACGTAACTACTCTTATCACGTGATTATATACTTCTTAGTCCGCCTGCTGCAGGTGCTGGATGGAGCTGGTTGAACCGGAACCGGTTCCTGGCGGCGACGTCCTGATCAATTACTGGGAATTGAGACACATTCACTCGTTAACATAAGAGTCCTTTCAATAATTCATATCCGGCCGCGCTGGAAATTGATACAGAACATCCCACGCCCAGTTGTGGGCAACAATAATCTGAACTGATGACAAGCAATTATAAATTATCGATACTATGTGAAAATGTAAAAAAATTAACAAACTACTCAATGTTCCCACCGCTGGGATTCATTACTTATACCCAAGCACTGATTCAAGGAAACTTGTTTATATACTTATTATAAATGATGTTATGGAGGAGTTCGTTCGTTAAGTTACCGTACTTACTTGTAACAAAGCCCACTCAATGTTCCCACTTGTGGGATACATAACTTCTGCCCAAAAACTGATTCAAGGTTCATCACATGAATGAAGTAACTTGTTTCTAAATGATGTTATGAAGGAACCAGTTCGTTGAGTTGCCGTACTTACTTGTAACAAAGCCCACTTACTGTTCCCACTTGTGGGATTCGCTCATCCATAACATAATTTATAAACAAATTACTTCATCTAATTGATGAGCCTTGGATCAGTTCTTAAGCGTAAATTACGAATCCCAGCTGTGGGAACAATGAGTGGGCTTTACGTTACAGGTAAGTACGGCCACACAACGACGAGCGTCAATAGAATAATTTACACGTCACCAAAACGCTTTAGAAATAAGGTCTGCTTATGCGCATTTCTAACTGGAACACAGTAATATTTACATACTGCTTAGATAAAGACCCAGATGTTTCGGTGGTACATAGATAATATTCTTTAGGTTTTACTGTAGTAATATACCATCGTTACCACAGTAATTTATCTTACTGCTGGATGTAGAAATAAGAGCTGCGGTAGTAATTACTTCTTTTTTAAGACCATTACCTCCAGGTCCTGTTGAAAGTCAATGTGGAAGATAATCGTCGCTGACAGTCCTGAAGATGTGGTGGTGGCAGGTTACCACCAGCAAAAACTGCCAGTCTACTAGTGGTAAGACTTCGGAGATCGTCTAAATACCACCGTTGCAGCTGACAAGCAGTAATAAACATTACTGTGTTCCAGTGAAGACAATCCTGGTGAAATTACTGAAGTAACGAGACTTAGCAACTCATGAACGTATGCTGGTGTTTATATACCATTTTGACTAGCGCCGTGTTACCACCAGGTGATCGTCTCACTCGTCTCCTCGTTTGGAATCCCAGGTCTTGGTGCCCAGGTCACCCTGACATCCTTGACTTGACGTGGTGGTATTTTCACCATCAATTAACTTAGGCGTCTTCTTTGTAAAGGGATAACAGAGGAGAGTATGAGTTAAGAAGAAATAATGTTAGTGTTAAAGTAGAAAAGAAAGGGAGGAAGAATACTAAACCAAAATCCAGTATCCAGTATTAACGGTACTATCTTACTGCTTACTACCAACCAGTTACTTCGATCCTAGGAACTGTTGATGGTAAAGAGTTACCGGTTCAAACCCACAAGTTTTTTAACCTCTTTAAATCGACCAGTCGACGAAACGAGCAAGACCTGGTGGTAAATGATACGCTTGTCCATAACATACCGCTGGTGAAGATGGTATACATCACCACATAACGCTCACCTTGAGACATCTCGTTACTCTAGTAATTTCACCAGCATACAGCACCCTCAGGTTCAGGCAGCTGGATGATGGATCTCTGTTTCCGGAGAACGTCTGGATAGGAACTGTACCAAGCAGTATTTTTTAAATCATCCCTCTTCGTGATATTGGTAAAGGCCTATGACTTGTTTTATTTTTCTCTTTCTTTCCATTTCTTTCTCTCGCCTGAAAAAAAATAATGAGCATCAAATACCTTTACACCAGACTGCATGGAATAGACGAAAGCATTAATTTCTGCTGGCACTCAGGAAACCTGGGTTTCAAAACCCCTCACGACCAGAACACGCAAACTGGGATTCAAACCAAGGACAATGGAAGTTATAATTACACTTACATTACTTAAAGAACTAACAGATAGGAACGTATGATTCTTAGAACATTTCCCCAACAGTGGACATCAATTCAGTATATATTGCAATCCCAAAAAATTACAAGATAACATACCTTATTGACGCTCCCAAACAAAATATAACACGCTAAGAATTTGTTACAATGTAATGACTAAATAAAAAAAAATCCAAAACACTGCAAAATGAGTGATTAATCATCAATAATGAAACCTTTTGCAACTTTGTAGCAAACTAATCACACGGTCGAGGAAATTAAGAGCCTCCCCGATCTGGTTTAATTGGCTACAGGATAATTACAGGCTGCTGTGTCCCACTCTGTTATTATACGTCCAATGCGGCGGTGATATTGTAAATGGAAAAACAACAAGAAATATTCAAACTAGGAAATCTTCTAGAACATTCTAGAAATTAGGCTCACTGGAAAAGGAAGATGTAGAAACTAAACTTGAAGCGAAATTAGACTTCATCTTGGAAGGTGAATTAAGACGACCTGTCCTTAAACTATTTAAGTAAACATAATTTCGCTTGGTTTCCCATGACGTTCCAAGGTCCAACGCAAAGGAGTAAGACTTGATGATATTTCATCAGATAGAGACACCAGAAAACCTTCAGATCAATCCCGCAAATTCTCTGATCTAAGGTACATTCTTAATTTCTATACGATTTAATTATATAATAGTTTCAATATTGATACATCTTCATCTCCAGCTTTCTTAATCATTATCATCAGTTCGCGTATCCGAAGAGTCAGGAAGCCAGAATTCTTAGGAGTTGTTGAATATCTTCCAATTTTAAGCTATTGATGCATATAAAATCCGGAAATTAGTACAAGCCAAGGTTAAGCGTTGGCAAACGTAACCCAGATCAGCATGTAGTCCATTCAAATTGTGAATAGATCGTGAAAGATTAACGGTTTATGTAATTGACTTGAATGATGATCGTGACGAAGAAACTGTAGGGCCCTTTCTGAATAATAGTAATAGGCGAGATGTTGATGATGAAAATGAGAATTCATGAGACACAGATGTAACAATGGAATATTCGCTTACAGAAATAGTTGACTCACCTGAAGTTTCATTACTATCAGAAGTCTTATAAAGTCAAAAAGCGCTTAGAAGTCCATTTTCCTTGTAGTTCTTTTCCTCAGCCCAGGAGTGTGTGGGGGAGGAACCGGTCTGCACCGACCAAGCAGTTCATTCATACTCGCTGCAGATATAGTACAGTGACACACTAGCCGGCTGCTCGCGTCAAGGTGCTTCCGCTGAGTCGCTGGTGACACATTTGTATGGAAATATCCTCAGCGTGAACTAGTTGGAAAGAATTTTTGTGGAAACGAGAGCAGAATTATATTTAATGTTTAAAAAAAAATCCGGAATTTTTGATGTTGAATAGCGTACCGCAAATATACCAAATCTATTTGTGGTTAAGTTTTGTCTATTTCATCACCATCACCATCGCCTATTGTTCAATGTGATGCAGATTCGTGAGAGCACTGAGTTTTGTCCATTTTTGTACTTTCTTGTTTATTGTGTGTTTTAACATCGACGCCTGCTTATTCCCTAAATAAATGTATTCTTACAATAAAAATAATGAATAAATTAAATTACTTCCTTTCCTTCTTTCTTCTTTTCACTTTGATTCTTTTAATAATTTCTTCATATTTGCTTACTTTCCTTTTTGCTTTAGTTGTTTGTTATTTTTATGTTTTCTTATTTTATAGATTCTTTTTCATTTCTTTCTTCTTATTGACTATTTTCTTTTTCTTTTTCTTCCTTTCCGATTTCTTTTTATTTCTTTCACTGACCAAACCATTGAATCTTAAAAAATAATCATTCACTGATCCCGCCTCGCCGCGTCACCCAGCTGGTGCGTCCCCGTCCCACACATACCATTCATACGCACGCCACTGCCGTCCGATTTTTGTCGTAGATAGCAACACGTGTACATTTAACTACAAACTTAACTACACAACTACAACATAAACTCTAACTACATAACAATAAAGTTAAACTTAAACTACAACTTAAAGCAAAACTAACTTTGCTTCAATTACGAGACACTAGTCGAAATTATTGCTTGGAACCGCACGTCACAAGGTTCCATACAATACTACTGTATCAATCAAACGGTGACTCTGTTGCATTGTGTTAAGGTTGAAAATTGTGTGGTGATAATGCTAGTGGCTCTAGCTGATTCATCATCGGAATTCCGTATTGAAATGGTATAAAGATGATGAAATAACTAGAAGCAAACGCGGCCTCTCGCCACGAGGCGAATTTAAGCGCTGCCGGTGAATATCCACCCGTGTCTTATTAACTGTTATCAAAGACGTTTGCGTAGTAATACCGGATCTTACTACACAGCAGTTAATGACCGCAGTAAGTAACTGTACAAAACAATAATAATTTTTTTTATTACATCAATATTATTTGCTTTCACATTATTTATTATTAGAAACGATCTCTAGTTTAGTTTGAGTTTCGGTTTCTCTCTTCGATTTCTTACTGTATTTTATTATGTTAATGATTTATTGTTAAAAATTATTATAATTAAAAATATATTCTTTTGTAATATCTACAATATTACTTAATAGATTTACTTAAATAAGTACAAAACTTAAATTTATAATGATTTTATTTCTGTTGTTGTGAGCTCAGTCTTAATTCAATTTATCGAATATCAGAAGATAATCAATCTTGTACGAGTGATAATGAAAAAAAATTGGTTGTGTATAATGGACAATGTGTTCAGTTATGAAAAGGTAACCCAATAGTACTGAAAGTGGAGACGTTTTCAGGCAATTAATGGAGTAAAGCCTCCGCGGTGCGGCCGACGCGGCGCACGTACGCACCCCGGCCGGGTATAAAAGGGTTGCTGGGGACTCCGGGCCGGTACTCCAGAGGCATCCACCCAGCTGGCAACACCTGCCCGGACCCCAGAGGACAGACGCGACCAGTTGCTCATCACCAGCTCAGGCCCCAGGCTCAGTGCTCCGCCGGCAGCCGATCAGGTGAGTTCACACCACCGCCTATACACAATAAATCATTTTTTGTTATTCGGCTCTACTCACTCATATCCTTTATTTATTTATATAATTATTTTTATTGATATATATCACATAAATATAACTTAATTTAAAAAGCCAAAAATCAAAAAAAATATTTACCTAATAAAACTATTAAACTTTAATAAAAATATTTAAAAAATATTACCAATAATTAATAATTATTACCAATGTGGTTTTAATTCAATACGAACTTTTTCTGTCATTGTAACATATTAAACACTTAAAACCGGGTCTAAAATGAATAATTCTACTCCTCTGAGACCACACTTTTTTTTATACTACTTAAATAATTTTATTTATTCCTCTATTACTTACTTTTAGAAATAAATCATTTAATATTTTCACAACTTTTTTGTATCTGTATCTTTAATACCTTTGCCCTAATAACTCAATTATTTTTTAATAAACTACTCTGTATACTGAACTTATTCAATTCGTGTAGAACTTTCTTTACAAACGAACCTTCTTCAATATTTATATTAATACGGTCTCCGTATTCCCAACGCTGGCCTTTGGGACCCTGAGAGTCAGGGCCATAACAACCACACTGGCCAAGTGCCAGTTGGTGGAGGTAACCTGTCCTCAAAAGCTGTTGTTCTTGAAGCTTGACCTACAAACATAGCTAAGTTAAATCCGGAAATTTAACTTTGTTATACTTGTTTTATTACCCTTTGATGCAATAACAATGTTTTTTTTTATATCTTTACTTGAAGAAACGAAATATAAAGCATAGTTCATATCACACAATCTTTTGCATATACAATGTAATATGCAGCAATATGCTTATTCTAGTAATCTGTTGTTTCTTTTATGGTCTGTATTGTCCTGAAAATATCTTTATCTTTTTGAACATATATTTATGAATATATCACTTTTTTTCCATTATCCATGTGATCAACAAAATATAAATATTAGACGATTAATTACTATATATATGATATAGAAAACAGGATTTTATGTTCTTTAAAATAATTAAAATTCTTTACATATACACTTAAAACATACTTTTGTTAAATAAATCGCCTTGGCTTATGACTAGTAATATTATTTAGCCTAGCTATAGTAACTTTAAAAGTAATTGTCTTTACAGATTACTAGCGACATCTAGTATCGACTAGCGGAAATGATGAATTTAGTTTTGCTACTCGCCGCAGCGGCGCTAATCTCTCTACAATGCTACGAAGTCAGCGGACAGATGGACAGCACTAAGATCGATCTGGATAATAACTTACAATCTAACTGTGAGTACATAAAACCTTTTTAAAAATTATATTTAAAAATACTAGGATATCTTAGTAATTGAATTATTTCAATACAAACTTTAAAGTAAAATAATATTTTATGTGCAAATAATATAAAAAATTCCGTGTCGATATTCTTAGAGCTTTCATATCATAAAGTAAATATAATCTTAAAAATTCTTGAGACAAGATTAATTTAAACAAATTTCAACAAACAACTGTTCTTTACATCATACAAAAGAGGGATATATTTAAGGTTTTGGATAGTTATTATTAAATCATTAATTATTATCACTATTTGATATAAAGCACGGCTACTTTTCAACAAAGATCATTGCGATGTATACAGAGAAGAGTCCAGTAGCTCCCAGCGATTCTTATATCGCCTGTTGATTTGGTAAGGGTCAAACTTCCACGACCCATATAAATTGAAACAAGTACATTAATAGATCCAAAAAAATAATCGTATTGGATACAATCACAGCAACTTTTTACCTTAGCAACCGGCGTATAAAATAGGTGACTTTCCGTCTGAAAAATGATAAATAGCTTTAATGGAGAATTTAGGCACAAAGAATATGATCTGAATACGCTATAAGTCAGCTGTTCCAGTATAACACGCGAAAATAACGCTTAACGTTATATATATACGAACTAAAACAGTTTGAAGGTCTGCAGTCCGCTAATACTAAGGTCTCGACTGCATAACCAATGATACAGAAGGAAACGATGAAATTCAATGAGACTGCACAACTGTGTTATATATTTTTTTTTCTTATAAATATTTCAATGATTTATGAAACATTTCAATAAGTCTGTAATACAATAGAATAATATTTAACCGGAGAAAAAGGATTGAATAATACAGTAATGATGAAGACAATTTTTATTGTTTGATTCCTGATTTTCTTTTGATAGTTAATAAGAAAGTTTATGTAAATTATTAGTTAATGTTATAAGTATTAAACGAACAGAGAACCCCTGTTCTATCGTTGGTAAATAAGATACTGTGAGTAATTCAGCCGCTTGATGCGGAGCTCTGTTTTGTACATTCGCCGCTCCAGTTTTGACTTGCAAAGCGCCGCGGGGACATATTACAAAGTGAAATGGGTCAGATTTGAGTGCAGAATTACAGAAAAAAAAAGACCACCACATTACCGACGCAATCCCATCCGGTCGCGCCTTCTACCTTATCATTTCAGCATTGACCTTCTGCATTTTATATCACCAGGTATAAAAGTTAACGTAAGCAATTTTAATAGAGATTACGTCTAGGTTTTTTAGTATAAATACTGATCACATCTAACATCTTAAGATTATGAACGGTATATTGTGTCCCAGGTTCCATATTGTCACTTAATATCAAGTGAAATGGTCTGCTAGATTCGTGGTAAAGAAAACAGTGAAGTTTCGGGACAGTGAGAATAGGGTTAAAGTTATTCCAGTCTAAAGATGAAAGCTACTAAAAATATCTTCTGGTTTTCTTGCCTTGAATGGGGTTCTTATTGGTCAATAAGCGGGTCGAAGGGGGTCTGAAAATTCATTACGATCTTCTATTTGCCGTAGAATATGTGCAATATGTTGCATGTATAATATGATGCAAACACTTTGAGAGACGAGGGTTTATTTGATGGAAATCTTAATAAAGGCTATAACAGATGGTGTCAGATATAAGCCTTTACTTATTTAATTTAACATATTTAAGCACGAAAGAGTAAACAGATGTTTTAGTAAAATATATTTATGTTTAAAGTGATACCGACGCCGCGGCGGCGCCTGCGCAAGTTCGTGCACATAGCGGCGCCGCCGGCGGAGCGCGCGCGGCTCCAGCCCGGCTCCAGGCTTCAGCTGGAGTGCGAGGTCAACGGCTCCCCAGCGCCCACGGTGCACTGGCTGAAGAACGGAGAACCAATCACTGATGTAAGCCAACCAACTAACCATACACTAAACCCTCAATGACACGCGACAAGCAGTAGATGACGACAAGTACTTATCCAAAATACTCTGGTTAATAGCTACTGTCGCGCCGGATTGTGAAGACATCGGCAAAATCCGGACCTTGGTTAGGTTTGGCTACTTGTTAAGGATCATAACAAAGACCTCCATTAACTAAGATTAGTTGACAAAAATTTTATATTTTATAAATTTGCAGTTTGAAGACGAAGCTAACGAGATCCCTACCCACCACCCGACAAACATCGCAAGCTTAACCAGCAAGCTCGTGGTCACCGACGCGAGAGACGGGGACGTTTTCACCTGCCTAGCCACAGCAGGAATGAAGGAAGACTCAGCCTCCACCACCATATACACTGAAGGTATGTTTTTATTAATTAAATATTAAAAAGCGCTATTCTCTTTTTAGGAAACTTCGTACAAAAACAGGTACCTGACATATCAGGTGTATATTTTAATGTTCCGTGATATACTGATCTGATTTTTACCGGCTTTAAATACGAAGGTTTCAATTCCATACCACTTGTTGCTTTGTTTCCGTTTCTGTTCAAATTTGTGCTCCTTAATTATAATATATAACGCCTAGAGTTACATTTAAATCGATTCATATCGTAAACATTGCCGTAACTATTTTCACAGGCGCTAACAAATAAATTTATTTCCGAGCTACTATTACGACATGAAATATAATTGTTCTATATTTTACTTATGTTTCATATTTTTAGCCTTTAAAATCAGACTGTCTTGTCATCAGGCATAGACTCACCGAAGCTGCTCACTCTTGAAAAGCTGTTCAACATTCCATCGAAACCCGTCATCACTACATTCTACAACAACGTATTCCAAGACATCGGCACCACTCTCATTATGCCTTGCCGTGTCTACAGCTTCACAGATCATCAAGTGTTCTGGCAGGACAACAAAGGCGATGTAGTTTACAGCAACTCTAGGATAAGGGTACGTTTCCCATCTAAATACTCATATTACTTGAAGTAAGTTGCTATGAACTCAAGTTATTTGCCTCCGTATTGCAGGTCTGATAATAAGGAGTATGGTTGGGGTGGGTTATTTTATACGCCTTTCTAAACTTTTATTCTGTTACAGGTGCTGCCATCTGGCGACCTGCTGATCGTGGGCCTGCGATGGGATGACATGGGAGAGTGGGCGTGCATAGCAAAGAACATGTACGGGAAAGATTCAGCGGCAACCTTCCTCTACCCGATGAAGCCCAGGCAACAGGTAAAAACACATCTCAAGATATCAGATATAATATAATATTTTAGGTATTTCCATTATATATTTTAAGCAGATAAAATTATTATATGTAAACCAATAAGAAGTTGTAGTTCAACAAAATCTGCCTTGGTTACAAACTGTTGACGATATCGACTACTAGTATTTATAAGTTGACCTCAGCCTAAATTTAAATAATCTAATCAAAGATCTTAGTGTTATTAAGAAGTTTAGTGTTACTAATGAAATATTTATTATACATTTATTTGTATATTAATGATATATTTATCGTTGCAGTGAAACTATTCGAGGAATATTTACCGTGGACCGAAAAAGTTACCCGCCGATATCTAAGAAAATGACTATGTTCCTATACTTAGTAGGGTTAGACTAATGTACGAAGAAAACTATTTAATTTATTTATAGCTTTAGTTACTGGATTTATGTATACCTTTACAGTACACTAATTATTTAAGCTGTTAGTTACGGCCATAATAGATTTTTTACCTTTTTAATCTGTGCCAAATTTAGAATAAGTTTTTGCAATCCTCACCTATTGTTCCGCCAAATTATTTTCCATGAATTTTATGAATTACATAGTTATTAACTATATAAAATAAACAAAGCAAAAATAATAGTCACATTTAAATATTTATTGTCAGTCTCAATAGATTACATAAAACAATTTGAAACTTATACTTTTGCAGTATTTTTGAAGTAGTATTTATACCTAATATATCGACAGATCATATAATACAATTGGTACATAGAAAAATTAATAGATGGTGTTAGTAGTTAAATAATATTTATACATATTAATAAACAAGTGTTAAATTGTTTTAAGTATTTTTGTTTAATGATATTATGGTATTTTTAAAGTATATTAAATAATGGAAAAAAATTAGTTATTATTTTATAAGTTCATAATACGTTTAAAGAAAATATTTTGTAATGAAGATAATGAAATGTACTTAATAAGATGTTGATTATTATTTTTTTAATTTATTATCTATAATTATATTTTACTTTAATTTAATTAATTATTATTCACGTTAGAATTTACGTAGGTTTTTCTATATCTTTTATATTTATTTTTTAAGATTAGATCAAATGTCCTTGCCTGATTCAACATCAATATGATTATATGACAAATTAATAGATTTAGTTTTGATGTAACGCCTACTTTTTTAAACAACTTCATCAGTTAAAGCTGAAAACTCATAATTTAGTAAAGAAATATTTATTTACATACTAAAATTTTAATAATACATTGTACTGAAATAAAAAGATTCTAGTTTATAATTATTGTATCATGTATTATTACATAACTGCCTATTATAGACAAAATATCAGTAATAATAACTGATAAACTTGAAGAACTTTTACATGGTATAAAATTTATTTTTTACGTCACTTTGCTTTATTGTTTTGTTACTTTAAACATGATATTTCCCTGTGATTTTAAATAAATGGAAAATGTTTTATTGAGCCACATAACTGGATTTTAATTTTTTATCATTAACTCTGTACTGTCTATGATAAATTTTGAATAAATATTGTTATTTCCTTACTGATTAATCACACATTTTCATTACAATAGTTTCAAAGAAAGATTCAAGATTTTTGGTTATTTCATGACATTTTTTTTCATTTATAACATTAAAGAACTCGCCTAATTTTTTAATTTATAATTTAATATAAGCACAAAATTTAACAAACTAACTTAAAACTTATGAAATATATGTTTTAATACTTATTATTATATACTTAGTATTTCTGTTGCTTCTTCTATTCAACTAAGTGACGAGATTAACAAAATTACTGTCATTATAAATGCGGTATCAGCTAGGATTTTTACTCTACACTAAATAATGAAGGTCGTTTTAACACTTAAAGTATTAAATTTCATAACCCAAGTAATTAGAGCTTCCAACTAGAACATAGTAACATATTAATATTGCAATATGTCAGCAGAAATAAGTATTGCGGATATACTCACCTAGATGGTCGTCCGTAAGAGTAACAGTAACAAAAAGTATAAATAATTTCAAATTACGGTTTAACTTCAGATGTACACTCAATATAAGGTGAGAGGAAGATGGCATAATAATTAACAATTTAGATGATTTCTTACGAACACCGAGCAGTTATTTATACAACTATTTGCAATCAATTGAATATTTATAACTTATCATTGATAATTTATATCTAATGCAGTAATGTTTACGGTTAATTTGACGCTTAGAATAAACAACCGAGAGAATTAACCGTATACATAAGTTAATAGTAAGCAACAAACAAGGTTGACAGACGGAAATTAATTTATTTATATGTATTGAGATAAAGTAAAAAGTTATTTTATAAGCTACATTGTGCCAATCGCTTCAAGACGAGCTCGTTGCCTCTGTAGTTACGTCTATTAAATTGTTTAATATATGCAGAAAATATTTAGAGACAATTTTGTATATACAAAGTATATTTCTACGTCTGTTTATTTGGATAATTAACTCAGTCTCATTTCTATTTATTTTTTTTAAAACTGTTTAAGTTTCTAACATCTAAAGATTTGATTAGTTATGCATATTACCACTTTTTTTCTTTCATTAAAAATACCTATAAACTAAAATCTGGTAAAATTTTTATGTTGAAATTACTTTTGAACCACTGATCAGAAAGATGGTTGTGTTTATCTCTTCGTATATCGATGATACCTTATACGAGCTTCTTATAAAAAAACTTTACGAATTTGATCTTGACAAACGGAATGAGTGAGACGTTCACCTAATGCTGAGTGATACTATTACCTATATTAACGTGGCGATAAGTACGGCCCTAAGACATAACATTTTAAATTTGATAACCTCAATATTTCACTCCATATTCAACGCCTGCTATTATTGTTACAGCAAATATTCTGTAACTAGATTTTGCTTTTGTTTGTGATTAAACAGAAAATATACACAGCAACTACATTAAGATTTGTTATATATCTAGAAGTTTAAAATATTCATTCTACAGTTATCAAGTTTAATATATGTAAAGTATCTTTTAAATGCAACTAAACGGCTCGCGGTGCGTCTAATGTTAATAGTTGTCGGGTTTAGTAACAAGTTTATTGCAAGTAACAGGTGAGTTAAAGTTTTATCATAGTTATCCAAAGTTACGGTGTAGTTTAGCTTATATGTAACCGCACGGTTAAACTTAACCTTTGTCAAATGTTACGCGGTCAGGCGTTAGTGGCACAGTGGCGCGGGTACAGCCGCTACTACTAAAATATAATATTTACTATTTTCTTACTTCCTTTCTTTTACTCTTCTGTTCTTTGATAAATTTATCTAACTTCTGTTCTTTCGTTAATTTCATTACTGAATGGCTTGCTTGTCTTGATACTATCATATTTATTTTTATATTATTGAACTAATGTATCGTAAATATAGTACAATGTTCTTTTTTATTCAACGATGCGAGCAAGGTGTTCACCTGATGATAAGTGATACAATAACAATGTGTCTTGTTAAGTAATATTTACATCATCACATTGCTTACAGGTGTTAAGTTTCGTTATCCCAGTAATTTCAAAAGCATACAGCACCTTTTAAACTGGAACACAGTAATGTCTGTACATTACTATTTGGCGATAGAAATTTTGCTATTGTTAATTAGTAAGTTGCTTTTAAGAAAATCATTGTTTTGTGTTACGTTGCGTCTGATGTCTGATAAATTCTTTTTTACTAGTACACAGTAATATTGGGACAGTAGTGAAAGGCATACACAGAACTGCGAAGGTCTTGTGAGAAAGTTTTAGTAGTAATGACGACTGCTTGGAGGCAGTTGTTCGATATCCGTAGCATTAGATAGAATGTGAACGTCACCTTGAAGACCGCGGTCTTCGGGCGCGCCTTTCTTCCGATCAAAGGACTGAAGATAATTACTGCGGAGCCACACCAACACACCAGCTCGCGAACCTGGTGCCAGTACTCCGCGGATCAATATTCTTGATGGTATCAACGAGGGTGTCGTTTATAAACTATTCAAAACCGAAAGAAATCTTGAATTTTTTGTTACACTAACTGACATATAAATTGTACAATTCATTGGTGCTGGTTGGATTCCAAACCGGTACCTTCGGAGTTGTAGTGGTTCAAACTACTAGGCTATCACAACTTGGGTTATGTGGGATTTATACCCATTAAATTCCCATTGGTGGTCATCCCTAGTACATTGCTCAAAGCCCTGCTGCGATGATCATATCCCAGGGGAAGTTATCCTCTCCAGCACCAATAATATGCTGCGACAGTATACGAGATCCACTGTTAAAAAGTATGAAGTTAAATCCGCTAATTGTTCAGGCTTTAACTGGAC
>DWLS01002888.1:0-16961 GCA_018246255.1 Pachliopta kotzebuea | reverse complement strand
AGATAGTATGATGTAAGTAAATAGGTACTATCAGTGTATGTTTGAGATCCACTATCCTGGACCCCCATTTTCATTTCATAGACCCTAAATTTTTTTCGCTGACGTAGACTCCTTGCAGGTTATCATAGACCCCTAGGGGTCGATGTAGACCACTTTTGAATCACTGTTCTAACCCATGGACTTTTTGTCTATTGACTTACGATTATATTACCTTAAACAATGTACATAATTATTTCTTTTCCTTAGACAAATAAACCTTTTTTATTATTATTATAGTACAAATTACAACAAAACTTAAACATGAAAGTATTAACACATAAATAATAAGTTTATCATCGATATTATCTCAACTAGTAGTCTTGCTTTATGTTTCTACTCTTCCATTCTCCTTCTTCCTTTTATTTATATTCTTTCTATTTATTATTTACTTTCCTACTTATGTTTAGGCTGAGATTGAGTATACAATATACTTATCCTACTTAATTGATACTTATTTTTATTACAGATACTGTTCGATCATTGTTGGGCGCAGATCTTATGTAATGTGTTAGACAAAGCACTTTCTGGCGCTGTTTAGATATAGTAGCTTCAAGTGGGATGCTAGGATATAACATAATATATATTTCAGACCTCATTGGGTGTTTTTTTTTTAATAAAACCCCAGTGCTGGTCCTCTATAAACTAAACGGAAATACAAATAAAACAATAGATCAATTCAGATATAAATGAGAAAGAAGATTAGATAGAATACCGATTGCGAGCATTTTATTCCCAAGAAGGACAAAGGTTGTAATTTTTTAAAAACTAAAAAAAAGGAGAGTGCGTGTAAAATTAATGTGTAATAAATTTCTTATTTTAATTATAATCGAAAGTTTTTAATTGGTTTTTGATTTATTTTCTTTAATTATAGTCGCGTGTTGCGAAGTACTTTCTGTCACATTACTGTGTATCGATGTAACGGTTATAGCGGACAACTTAATTTACGGCCCAATGATTCAATCAGTGTTAGTTAGTTTTTTGGCTATGGTCATTTTTTTTTAGTATGATACATTACCATAGAACCGATTACGTATTACATCTGTACATATTTGCGATACGTATAGCATGGACTAGAATTCAAATTAAGCAATCAAATTGAAACAAATAAAATTTACTTTGATTACAAAAAACTTTTTAATTATTGATTATTCTCTTATTCATTACAAAATCTTCATCTGTATGATTTTAACTCTCATAACAAGCACAATTTGTGTACATATATACCAATTAGGTAGCCTATTTCTAGACTCTAAATACTAAAGCGCTCTTTACTTTATTAACATGTAGTACATTACCATTTTAATATAAAATAATACAATACTATATCTGATGCTAAAGAGATAAATTTGTCTTTATAAATAAATTACTAGTAATATTACTACTGTTATGTACCGTCATTTTTTTGTTTGTATAAATTTGTATAATTTAAAGGCAACAAAACAATGACTATTGCTATATATATGTTATTAAATAGACTAATGACCGTCGTTCTTTCATTCAAATATATACATAAATATACATATGTTTCTATATACATTAATGTGTGGGGAATGACCATACGAACTTCATGAAAGCATCAATCATTGTTAGTATATAACTATATTGTTATTTGTTTGGGTTGAGAGTCCAACATGATTCAAGAGTATGGTTTCTAATAGAATCTACGTTTTCCTTCTTTATTTTAATAAATCTTTACTTTTGTATATATACATATATAAATAAATAAGAATATATCTAAGAGAATATCATGTATATAAGGATTGTAGACATCATACAAGGTGGTTGCAGACTGAAGTGAATGATCTGCGATCACCAGTTCAAGTCCAGCGTCATACTACTGTATAAAATTCAATTATATTCATCATCATCAGCCGAAACATGTCTACTACTGGACATAAACTCCGTGTGGGATTTTTTTTCTCGTTCCTCTTCGCGTGTTGGGTTACTTTGGTTTGCTTTATTTATTTCCATCTCTATTTTTTTTCCTTTTACTCCGTTTTATCTTTCTTCCATTCATATTTCCTTCCATGCATCGTCTCTCATTTCAAAACCGCCTCATCTTTGTCTTAATTTTTACTTAACATTGTCTTTTAATATTGTTTGTTTTATAATTCTTTCTACACTTTCCTTGCTTACTAAATTTTTTAACAATTTAAATTCCCACATTTAATTTCTCTTATCTTCATTATGTTACATTTTTCTGTATTAATCAGTAACAGTTTTATTAGTTTCTATAACCTTCTTTACGTCTCTGTGGGATTTGAGCCTTCTCCCACCACGCTGGCCCAATAAGTAAGGAGCTAGCCTTGCTTATTGGTTAGCAGTGTGCACCACGAACAGGTGAGGTTCATTTGGGTCCCGTGAGTTGTATGGGACCATTCCATCCCTTCAATCATATTTTTCTTTATCGTTCCCCTTCGCGTTGTGGGTATAGGTCCTGTTTTTCCATTTTTTTTAACTAATTGTTTCATTACTTTTTTCTTTTCCTTATAAAGCCTTTCACTCCTCAATTTCCACCTCTCACTCTTTCTTTTTCTTTTGACCCAAAATTCGCCGCATTTTTACATTTTGAATTTTGTCCTTATCTATTTACAGTTTTATTTCTTGCTTTCTATTTTTCTTTTATTACCTTTTTTTTACAATCATGATCTATTACAATTTGCATTTATCCTTCCCTTTTATTTGTTAACTCTCTTACTCTGTCTAGAAGCTCTTTCGCAAAATTTGTAACAATGCGGCGACTCTTGTCTTCACTCATCAGAGAAGCGATGCTACCAACACTGATCCTCTCTCCAAGCTCGATCTCCGAATCGGCTGTCTCTCTCCCCAGACAGGAGGTGATGATTAACACAACCCCTTCAATCATATTAGTTAACTCTCCAGATGTATAAGAATATATAACTATGCGATAATTGCTTACATTACACATCCCCGTAATCACATTGAGCGGCCACGTCTTAATTAGGCAAATTAACTCACAAATTGGCCCGTTAAATAATTACACCCCACTGTAGACAATGAGGCAGTGATAGTCTAGTGGTTTGAACGCCGGCCTTCCGCTCCGAAAGTACTAGGTTCGAATCCGGCTTGCACCAATTAATTCTTCAATTTATATGCATTTAGTATAACAACAACTAATATCACGTGCTCTGACGATGAAGAAGAACATAAGAAAACCTACATATCTATGTGATGACCATCCGCGGTGGGACTAGTACGTGATATGGAGATCGCAATGGTAACACCAATACATTATAATTGACAACAATTTGGCCATACAATTTGAATATAACATGGAAGACCGTAGGTTGATTTTGGGCCTCCTGTGCAAGTTGGTAATACGATTTTTTAAATAAAAGAATGAAAGAAAGACAAATGCAGAATGAAATAAGAAAACAGTAAGGGAAAGAAAAGAGAGAAAACAAAATATAGCAAACACAAAGAAGGGGAAGGCACACAGAAAATAGTAACACGTCATCCGGTGGTATTTATATCCGGTAGTGGGGACGAGCAATCGACGATATTTGGTAGTGGGTTCAGAGAAACGGTATATCTACCATCTGATGTTAAAGGTCGTCCCGGTGGCGACATCTGAATAATTTTTTCGCGAAAGCCGGTTGGTGAGAGTTCCCCATCCGCCATCAATTATACTGATATAATTTATTGAGACGACTCTATGATTACCGGTTTTGTTATATAAAACACGCGTTTTGGGTTCGGTGATGTATGGTGCTGGTGATCGTGTTCCGGATGTTTGGTTTGGGTCGGTAACGGGATATTGGTTAACGTTCTAGTATTCATGATCTATTGGTTTAGCTACTATACATTTATAGCTTTGATTAGTTAAAGAAAGAAATGAAACCAAATTGTTAATAACAAATAAATGATCACTTATAAATCATTTGAACTTAGATCATAGTTTGTGAACAATTTTCTTTTCCTTCAATTCCTTTATGATATTATATTATTCGTAAGAAGATTTATTATTTGTACTAATGATTACAATTGGCTATTGATTTCAATAAATTTTTAGGCTATTTCAGCTTTTTATTGATTAACCGCTTTATTTAAAATTGAGTTTGTACCAGTAATTAACTGGTTTAATACCAATCCAATAAAGGCCATTATTCTTAGTAATAGTAACACAGTACAGGAGCACATCGTGATGAAATCGACTTGTTCCTAGAAGACATGTTATATCCGCCAACTCGCACTTGACCAGCGTTATATATAAATAGTATTGTTAGTTTCTTTGTAAAGAATGCGAGAACCAGTAGTGGGTATATTAAAACAGATATGTATTTAAATAATTAATATTTTTCTTTGCGAAGAGACGAGTAAAACGTTCACTTAACTACACGGCGCAGGTTAAGATTGTATATAAAACACCACATTGCGCTCTTGACTTTGAGATGTTAGTTAAGTCTCGTTATCCCAGTAATTTGACTAGTTTACAATATCTTTCAAAACAACACAGTAATGTTTGAATATTACTATTTGACAAAAATAGGAGCTGCGATGACTATCTAGAGGCTCTCCGGTAATGGTATCGTTCTATCTTTTCTGTTAGCGAATTTGCGTTTTCTTTGTTCCTGGTTAAAAAAATATATACTAAATAAGAGAATATCTTATGGTCTGTTAAGTTGTAATCCGCGATTAACACTAACCACACGTTATCATGCTCCGCTCACTCGTTCGTCGCCGGGTCGCACTTGATGTATTATGAGCGCTCTTTTGTGTGAAACGACCAGTTTAAGTTGACCTCCGGCGCGCCGTCGTCGCTGTACACACTAGTGCGATGTAAGCCAGTCTTAGGGGTCTGGATGTGATGGAAGTTGCAGGTGAGGCACAATGCTGGCTGAGACAATAAAGCCGTTGAATATGCATGGTGGCATCGCGCCGCTGCAATTTGGCCGGAACCGTCTTGTAATGACAATGTGACAAAAATAACGCGACAACTCGCACTTGCGTCACGGCACGCGACCGCTTACATTAACTTTTCATTGCTTTTTAACCAATAAATAACTTTAATATTACAATTGTTCATCCTTATAATAATATGTTCATCACAATTAATAATCCAAATCATCAATTCAAACATATTAATGACATACATCTATTTTTTTATATAAACTATTGCCATCTGTTGACGGAACTGTTAAATAATCGATGAATAACACAACTACTGTTAGTTTCTACTCATACATATAATGAATAAATTAAAAATTTAATTTGTACTATACAAATATTAAAACTCCTTGGTGCATCTTTCTTAGTTTTCTTAATGAAATAGAACTTTTTTAATGAAATCAATTTAAATATTAACATAAACGTGGAGCATTAAAATATGAATAGACTCTGACTCCTAACGACGATTTGATTATTAATCGAGTAGAAAAAAAAAGAAGATAAATGGTAGAAAGGAAAAAAAAAACTTTAAGCACTATAAACTTAAATATTTATGTTAAACTAAAAAGATTATTTACTTAAAATTTAAGATTATTTAGACTGCGATAAATTCTATTTAATTTCTCATGTGACCTCGAAAAGGCAATACGCGCGTGGTAAAGAAGACAGAGCCGTTTAAATTATTCATTAGCTGTAAATTATCGTTTAACGATATAAAAACGAAATGAATTTACTTAAGTTTAACTTTTAACCTGAAGTTTGGTGGCAGTTAAGTAAACATTTGATTGGTTAACAAAATAATAATAAGAAATATAGCACAGGTAATATTATTATGAACTATTTAAGCAATCGGATGGATTAAATAAAGAATTGATTGAAGTTGAGTGTTACTTATTATTACTTTTTATTTAGAGAGAGATATAAATGAATTATTAAAAAAAAAATGTTTAGGACTATTGGACTTAAAAAATATATAATCTTTTATTGTAGAATACACTGAGAAACATATGTCAAGCAGTGGGTATCAATCAATTAAGATGTCGTGAATCTTTATTATCCCTGTCAAGGTGCATAACGTAGTGGTAATATTTTCCGCAGTAGCTAACCTCTTTATTTATACAGAAGTTCCCGGTTCAATTCCGGAGACATATAATTCATGATAAGCTATTGGTTTGAACGTTAGCCTTCCACTCCGAAGGTACCGTGTTCGAATTCGGCCTGCACCAATGAGTTAGTATGACAACTAAATCACGTGATTTAAGACATACAATTGGCCCATACAAAATTCTGAAACTTTGGTCACCCACAACTCGGGAACCCGACCATATATCAACAGCCACATATCAAAATTCCAACGGCTCTCATCTTATCTAAGAGATATCTGTTTGTATGACAAATTTCAGCATCCTACACCTTGTAGTTCTCGAGATTGAAAATTGTTGACGGACAGACGGACGGACGAACATTGTAGTTTAAATAAGGATATCTAATCGAATTTATATAAATATTAAAAAAATAAATCCGGAGCGAAAGTCGCGATAGCCTCGTGGTTTGAATGCTAGCCACTCTCATGGTACTATGTTCGAATCCGGCTGCACCAATGAACTTTTTGATTTTTGTGCCTTTATAATGACTATTTGATGGTGAATTTATTATATATATTTTATGTTTGTTAATAACCGGCGTTTTAAAAACCGCGTCGTGTTTTCCATCTAGTGCGAGAGTTCTGCGCAGGCGCACCTATTCGCCCGCGCTCGCACCACGCGTGAGTGTATGCGCCGCTCACTGTGAGGACACACAGAAACCTCACTATTGTTTCAAAACTCATTAGTACTTCTACACATCAAAACTTTCATTATAACATACTTATAATATATTACATCTTCTTTCGAAGGTCCGGCGATCATAACGGCAATTTGGACCTTAGATATCGCGTCTCTGAAAAGCGAACAGGTGCTCTTTCCAAACCACTGGCATAGGTTTTCTAGCCAGGATGTTCTTCTGCGGCCCACTCTTTCCCTGTATGATCTGTAACAATTCATATTTTGCATTTCTAATGATGAGGTCCAAATATTTTAACTGTCTTTTCTTTATTATATATAAGACTTTTGGATTTTTGTTCATGCGCTTTAACACGTCTGATTTTTTAACTTTGTCTCTCAAGGATAAACAAAGCATTCTCCTGTACACCCACATTTCGAAAGCTTCAAGTATCTTTATTTAACAAAATACTATAAAAGAATTTTATGTATCTACGTACCATTTTAAGCTTTAATATAACTTTATCACCCACAGTATCTCCCTCCTCCTAGATTGACTGGTAAAATTTCCTATAGGCACTAAGTCCGCCTATTGGACACTAATAGATGTTTCAAAGAAAATTTTAAATAGATAAATATAATATTACTATAATTTTACAGTATGACTATAAATATACATGAAAGTAATACATATACACCTAAGCTTCCTCAGAGGTCTTTCGATTTATTATTATTCAATATAGCGATGAGACGTGCAAGATCTGCACATGATGATGTTTCGCTTGTTCATACATCACAGCATCACATTATACTCGTTTGAGACGTATGTTGTCAAGTCTCGTTACCCCAGTAATTTCACTAGCTACATCACCTGTCATATCTGAACAAATGAAACTGATAGACGTCCACTGCTGGACATAGGCCTCCCTCAACAGGGTTATATCCCTCCACGTTGTACCCAAAGCAACTATAGCAAATCATTTTTAAAGACTGCGGTTTGATAAGAGTTGTCTCTCATCTTAGCTGATATTATTAATGTTGAAGAACTGGGTTAATATCTGTACTCTTTCCTAAGTTTATTGAGGAATATTATTCATCAAAACGATACACATCCACTGCTAGATCTAAGCTTCCTCCAATATCGGCTGTTCAACGAGCAGATGAGGTTGGATTGGATACTGTGTTGTGCGGGACCCCTTAAACCCCTGGAATTAAACTTATCTTCATCTTGAGTATTAACTTGAATATAATTTTCTATACAAAGCGACATCTATCGTCTTTGGACACATATGGTTTAAGACCAGCTAATAATTCCTATGGGGCCAACATCTGCCGCGTTACGACGCGAATTCGTACAACAAAGAAGTTGTAACGAAACACAATCATCAATTGTCGATAGGTTTTGATCGGAAACCGATTTGCATTGCAAATCAGCTCGGATTCCTCCAATGTCACATAGCCGGCGGTAACCCCTGCGCCGGGTTACTCGCCATTACCATATAAATAAACAGTGATTCTCAACTATTGGTGGTATTAAATAGTTCTTATTTATTGCCTCATTTGCATAAGCAGTGGCTCACAAAGTTAATATCATGGTATACTTGGGTAGCAGCTGCTTGACTTCCAGTGTACAAAGCGCAGTGTCATAACGTAAATTTTTACTGGTGGTTGATCTCTTTTACCAAAGACCGTAAATACTACCGCAGCTCTTATCTCTACCGCTAAATAGTAATATGCAAAAATTACTGCATTCTTCTTGTATGCTAGTAAAGTTACTGAAGTAACGACACTTAACACCTTGTCTCAAAACGACGAGCACAATCTGGTGCTGCGTATATAATTTTAACCAGCACCGTGTTTTTATCGGCAAACGTATCACTTACCAACAGATGAACACTTTACTCCTCTATTCACCTAGTCGAATAAAAAAAACTTATCTGATATGCCAATTAGCATATAATTTAGATACTGTAAGCAAGCTCATGACAATATCTTCCTAATTGTAGTAATACATAAATAGCTGTGAAATAGCAGCTCTTAGTTTAATATCTACCAAGGATCATATGTGATGTGTGGTTTGTGGGTGGTGGTGTGTGGGTTTTAACTAATGAACTTGACTACCAACTAATAAATATCACCATCACCAGGTGGGCTGCTTAATAACAGTACCATAATATTGAAGATCATAAAAACCGAAGTATCACCTTCATCGACACCAAGGTCAAAAATCAAATAAGATTATATGTTTTTTTTCAATTTTCATCATCTCTCTTCGTGTTTGGAGTAAAAGCCTTTTGTTTTACTTATTTTCTTCATCTGTTATTATTTTTCTCCTTTTTCCCTACTTTCCTGCATTCATACTTCACATTCTCTTTCACTATTTTTCTTCTTCATGCATTTTTTATATTTCTTCTTTCATACACCGTCTGTCAGACTAAATTCGTCACATTTTTATTCTGTAATTTTTCCATATATATTTTACATATTCATCTTGTCTTTTCAGTTCTTAATCTTATTTGACGCAAATTTTTTTCCAGACCATTCTTTTCTTAAATTACATTTTTACTTTATTTGTAAAATACAAGCTAACAATTCTTTTTATTTCTGTTTTAAGGACTGAATTTTTTTTTTTTAATAACTTCTCCTATCAAGCAATATTTAATAAATATGCCTCTAGTTTCGTCTTCGAGATTACATGTTAGTACAAACCTTTTGTTTTGTGACGTGGTGAGATGAACTTTAAAAGTACTAATTTTTTTTATGTGATGAGCAGAATGTCTACGTAATAACAAGTGATACGGCTGCCAATAGAGCTTTGAGAGAGTTGGAGCTTATGTTAAATAGCTATATTGTATTTCAAACTGGAATATAATAATATTTGAATACCCATGTTCAGTAAGATTACTACTAAGTATATCCCGTTTAAGTTGTTTGAATGTTGTTAGTTAAAAAAATAATTTTACAGTTAATGTGTTGGGAAGATAACAAATCGCCTGCAACCAGCAGCTGCTGGTGCGATAAACTAACAATGTAGTATAAATCATCGTACCCACACCTTCATCATCAGTATGCCGATGCAAATGCGACACGTTCGGACAAAAACCGATAGATCGGAATCAATGAACGTTGATTTGAATAATTCGCAAATAAATCAATAGCGTAGCGATAATGCTAATATAACTATCAAACGTTCAAGCAGATTAATGACTTCTGAAAGGGGCATCTCTATGTAAGCATTTTTTTAACCCAAACATAATTTATCAGCGACTACATTTTGTTTTTCGACTACACGACGTGACATTCACCTGATGGTAAGTGATACGTTTTCCGTAACATAGTGGTGGTTAATGTAATAATACAGAACTACATTACCCTCGTCGCCTTGAGACAGATGTTTAGTCCCGTTACCCCAGTAATTTCACTAGCATACAACCCTTCAAAGCAGAACACAGTAATGTTTGCATATTATATGATGGTAGAAATAGGAGTTGCAATGGTATCTACCTAGACAGTCAGCTGCAAAAGAGACCTACCACCAGTATATTGTCGTATTTGACCCATTTCTCATACGCACTCCGCTTCAGTTTGATAATAAGACTTATCTCAAGGAAAAAGCCTTAGTATGTTCATATCTCACTAGTAGATACATTAAGAGGTTTTCTTTATTATCACTTCATGTCAAAAGAAATCTAAAGTTTACCTAAACAGCACAGACTAAAAAATTTTAAATGATTGTTTTAACATAGAAAACATGTTAAAATCCATATAAATTATATAGAGAGCTGTTTTGTTACAAACAGATAATAAAATTTTATCTACTTGCACTAATGTCGTTATTAACAGAAACTCTATTTGATTTGCATATACAAAAACAAAAATCTAGTTTTCTATATTGGCACATGTATGCTTTTCTACCGCGATAAATTATAGTGAAATTTCGCTTTATAATTGACGTCTTGCTTTTTTAATGTAATAAACATAAATTAAGTTAGAATTCCATTCGCATCTTAAGACAACTTAACGTAAATCTAGAAATTTATTACGCTGCAGATAAAAATTAAGAAACGAGAATCGTAATACCGGAATGGTATTCCCACGGAGAGGCGAATCCCTCGCCGTTAACGGATAGCGGTGCCGCGTTGACAACATATACAAACAAATTTATCGCTCCAACTACAATCAGATCTGTTATCGTACGTGTAGACATGACGACGGATGTACCGTATAATTAGTTTGGATCCTTCAAAAACTGGCATCCGTGTACAAATGGCTAATTATACGATTGTAATCAGACTACCGTTTCCCGATGACGGAGATCGTGAAATCAATAAATCCGCTAAATAATAGCTGATGGTGAATAAGCTAAAGATATCGTCGTCCGTGGGGCATAATAGTATTTCAAATTGCCGAAACAATAGGTTGGAGACAATGGACAGGCGCAAAAGGGACCGAAACTTGGTTTTTTATATTAAAAAAATTGTTTTTTTTTTGCGAAAGCCCTCGACAACAATCAGCGCACCGCCCTTTTGGCTCGGTCTTGACTTTTTTTTAATAACGGACCCTCGGTTTGTTTATTTTCGTATTCGGCGCTATGTTATTGGTAATGGGTTTTTATATTAAAAAACATATCCGTCCTTGTTGTAACCGTAAATATTAAGCCAAAAAAAAGTCTTCGGTATTTCTAAATATAACAAAAACTTTGTAGTTTCATTATTATTAAGATGTTTTATATCTTCAACCAAAATCGTTTAAATCGCCTTTTTTTTAGAGATGCCTTAACCTACACCTGTTTCGATTTTGAAGGCGGAGAAAGACTAGTAAGCGTGACTCGTTGAGTGATAGGCCTAGGTGAAAAGGAACTACCCCGAGACCTGAGTACTCTCGCTGGCCAGGGCTTCAGTTAAGATCCTTCAGATGGCCCCCAAATCCTCTTCCCTCGTCTCTCTCCTCTTTCTTATACTATATATTTTAAATATATGTATTTTTCAGCTCGCAGGTTCCGGATCCGCGAGCTCAGGGTCCGATGAAGCTTTCGCGGCCATAATAGTGGCCGAAAGTATCAACTTCATACAAAAAAAAAGGCTTCAGTCTTGCAAGTCTTACGAATGTCTCAAGTATTTATCGTAAGCTCTTACTCCTGACATTATTTTTACATGATGTCAAGTGGTAGTACATTTTTCTAAAAACACAGTAATGCTGTCAAAAAGAAAGATTGACAAGATCCTTCCAAATTTTTGCATAAAGGGTATCAAAAATTATTTAAAATTAACATTAATAATGAATCTATATAACATACAGGTAAGTCTAGCATATTCATAAATAAGGCGAAACTGTTTGTTGCGTTCATAAAGAGACGCGAGGAACAGGGCCCGCTGTGACCAGAAGGTGGTATCACCGGGTAACGGCCCCGAACCGTTTCCTAAAATCGTAAAGGAAGTAATTACATATTCTAATCCGAGCCCGGTTCATATGTCACGGTGCGCACAATGAAAAAGTTAACTGCGCACAGACGACCTCCAGCCAACGGTGCGAGCTTTCTGCCCTGAGAAAAAAAAACCGAGAATCCAATTTGTATGGAGGAAATAAAAGCCGCGAACTTCCTATAATCCACGAAAACAAAAAAATAACACAACCGAAAACATCCCCTATAGTAACAGCGTTAGTAACAGTTTTAAAATAGCACCCGGCCCCGTGTGCAGTTACAAAATTTATGCGCGCATTTGCATAATGTGCATAGCCCCTAAAATTTATTGAATAAAAAAAATAGGATGGGTAAAACTTTTTTGCATAAATTCATACAATGGGAACGGGTTAAAGCATTCAGGAAGTAAAATGTCGCGGATCCGCTAACCTCGCGACTTGGGGAACGAGACCTGGTCCCTTCTCGGTCTGAATCTGCGCCTTATGCCGTAGCCGATGGAGGTAAAATTGCGACACGGAAGCAACGCACCATGAGCCATTTGTGGAACCGATCCCCAACTGTACACAATGAATCCAAATGTACCTGACTATAATTTATGCGTGAATTTTAAGAGAATGTACCTGCCCTTTTTGAATATTAAGTGCAACCTAACCCCTGACATTACTGAATGGGGTTAAGATACTATTTGAATGGGAATAATGTATAAAAAAAATGCAAATAAACTGTCCCCAGCGTTTGCGCGAGGGGTACACGGGTACAGGTATAGAGAAAAAATCGCAACCGTACTCAATCCTAATAAAGTATTGGGTTTGTTTGTGCGCGTTGCGGTGCGCGGGAACGAGGTTCTTACTGCGCGTGCGCACTTGTCGCGCGTTGTAATTTGGGTGCGACGCGACGGGCGGCTTTCTTATGCATATGCGCAGAGGGGCCGCGCATAGATAGCTCTTTTTTAATAGCGCCTTTTTTTATTAGGGAGCGTATGCAAAGATTTATTGTCAGACACCGGGATGTGCGTGAGAATACAGCGAGATAATCGAATTTGCCTATAGACGCATCAACCCTAGGCAACCCTTCCCGTCCCCTGAATGGACTTCATGGGAAAGATGTGAATATTCAAACAAGGTGTCATCGTCTGAATATCGATTGGCTGCGATTCCTTTATGAGGAGCATGGGAATTGATACGTTGAAAAGGAAGAGCTCGCGGGGTTTTTGCATAATCTATCGTCGCCAGCCGGTGTATTGTTCGACGTTAACGGAATTTCTTGGTTGAAGAAAAAGGGTTGATCTTTGAAGGAATGTCGTTAAAAAATGGGACCGTTACAGTTTTTTTAGTGGGCTACCGGGCGCGGTATTGTCCGGCGGCCGGCGGGCGGTTCGCTAACTGTACCGTGAGTATGCGAGCCGGTTCAGTTACAAGTGTCGAACAAAAGAATGTTTGAATTATAATGTTGAATTAATGCAAATGTAATCGTAAATCGCGAGCAGCGTGCGCCGGCGCACCGCACCGACGCGATCGCCCGCTCCACTCGGTGATCCGGCTGACAAACTGTTTTGTTTATTATTCAGTTTTATTTAAATATAATTAAACGATGATTGATTCAAATGAATGTTCAATACGTATCACATTAATCTTTGGAAGTGATATGATTAATGAGGATACGTTTCAATTACGTTATAATCAAGCCGTGCTAATCATTATATCGCAGAGGTAGTAATTCTCTCTGTCAAAAATAAACAAAACGTATAAATTGATAAAAATAAAAAATTTGTTAGTAATAATGTTGCTTTGCATGACATTAGTTTTTGCATAAATTTTTGTGATACAACTGAAACTACAAATACATCACTACCAACAGCACACAGCAGGTTACTACTAGACATGGGCATCTCCCATAAATGCTAAATCCTTTTCTCTCTCGGGGTTCTTAGCACCCCCTAACTCTTTCTCACCATTACAACAATCATTGTAAGGAAAGACGAGACTGGGAACTGTGGAGTTAATATTTTATGGATCAAACTTGATGATTATTATCATGCGTAAACCCTTTGAATACATTTGACGAGTGAGGCTCGTCATCGATATGAATAACTAGTTAATGACGAGTCTGGCTCGTCATTGGTATTAATCATTTTAATCTGGTATCCATTTACTTCATTTCTGAATATATTTTAAAATATTTATTAAAGTAATGTAATCATTATAATATTAGAGTTAATTTAAATAGGTTTCATGTGTTAAAAAATTATTAAATCCAGTTATTTAACCCCTTGAATTGTACACAACTACAGTTTATATAACTGCCTCAATAACCGCGGTTCTTCAAAGAGAACCTAAAACTGAACTCCATCAAAAAGTTAACCAACACTTTTAACTTTTATCAGTAATAGTTACGTAAAAAGTTACTTCAAATTGCAAACAGTACATTTGTTATGGTTTGTTTACTCAAAATTTTAACAAAATAACCCCTTATTTTTTTAACCAAACTTTTGTATAGATCCGTCGGTTTGCTCTAGTTTTTGCCCGCGTCTTTGTCCTCAACACAAATGATAGTTAGAAAAAAGAATTAGACGATGGTCATTGGGTCCATGACGCAACTGACCATTCACGTGAACGGGTTAGTCGTAAAGTATAATTGCGCTTGGAGACAAAAGAGACCCCATATAAAAGTTAATAGTAATTTTTTGGCGTGTACTTTTGTTATTTTTTTCATATATATCCTATTTAATATTATCTATATGACCAATAAACCACATTTTTCTTAAACAGATTAAAATATTATAAGACATCTATATCCAATGGATATCTATCATATAAGGTGATAAAAAAAATATTTTTTCGATCTTTAATATTTTTGGGGTTTTTGTATGTAAGTTATACCGACTCAAAGATGATGATGATGATCTTAAAATTTTACTTCTGGTGATATATTTCGATTTATCTATGCTGTAATGATACTTAGTCTCCGTTGCGAAGGAACTAAGAACTTGTCTTTTAATGAAGGTAAAGGGTTCAATTCAGTTACTGATGTTATGGAATTAAGTAGCTAGTATCTAATAGTATTGCCGTAATAACCTAGTGGTTTGAATGCTAGCCTTCCATTCCAAAGGTATATACAGGATACCTGGTTCGAATCCCGCCTGCACGAATGAATTTTTCAATTTATGAGCAGTTAGTATAACACCAACTAATATCACGTGCTCTGACGGTGAAGGAAAACATCCTGAAGATAGTATATATGTGATGACAATTCATCGGACTTGTATGTGGAATGGAGAAGGCAATGGCAACACCACTACATTATAACTGACAAGATAGTCGTGTGTTTCACTAAACATGATGACTACAACCCTCAATCATGAGGAAATACGACTAAGAAGAATCTTATAGTAAATATCAAGTAGTATCCTGTGCGAATACACCATCTTTATTGTCACTTGTGTGAAGATATTTTTATGTTACACCGTTACAAATTGTTCACCATCAGCTTTCACGGATTCATAAAGGAAGGAGACAGTTGAAGGCTTTTCTCCGCTTTTTGCTCCAATAAAGTGTACACATTGTCCGTCTGTAGCAACACAACGGGGTTAATTTATGCAAATTGTTTCATAAACTCATCACCCGTTGCCTGTCAACTACAACAACGGCTCCTGTGCCTTCCGAGACCTGGTCATTGTTTCTTTTATCGACGCTTTAACCTGAACAAAAAAAGGAAGTAAGTAACTGTTTTAAGACATGAATATATCTACATGATAATTTCTTTTGTAACGATTTATATATCAAGGTGATGAGAGAAATTTGCTGTATATCATAACTATCGCTATATTCTTATAGCCACGCGATTTAATACATTGCTTAAAGCACGAGATATTACGTCTTATATTATTATTATTTATATTCATTCCCCCTCAAAGTAGTACAAGGAATTTTGCCATCTCTCCTTCTTTACTTTTTACTCTTATTACTCTTTATTTAACTCAAATGTTAAATAGAATAGATTAAATTAAAATTTTAAACCTATTTAATTTAACTGTAAAATCATGATGAATATATTTCTTTAAGAAATATTGAAAAAAAATATTTAGAGAACAAGTAAACGAATACAAGATTAAGATGTTTAATTCCAATGACAAGTCAGACTCGTCATCTGTGATGTTATTAGTATCGATGACGAGTCTCACTCGTCAAATATACTCAAAGGGTTGATGTATGATAATAATCATCAAGTTTTCTTTTTATGTTTATAGCCACACGATACGATATTACTTGTTATACTAACTGCATGTAAACTGAATAATTCATTGGTGCTGATTCGAACCCGGTACATCCGGAGTGGAAGGACGGCATTTAAACCACTGGGCTATCACGACTTCACTAAAGAAAGGAGACTGGTGGTAAATACCACCGCAGCTTCTGTTTCTACCGCCAATGTGGAAACATTACTGTGTTCTGGTTTGAAGGGTGCTGTATGCTAGTGAAATTACTGTGATAACGAGACTTAACTCCTAATGTCTCAAAACGATAAGCGTATTCTTTCTGCATTTACTATCTTAACCAGCGTCATGTTATGGGCAAGCGTAAACCTTTTTTTTATTATTTATATATACTCTTTTATTCCTCGAACTATAGTCGAAGACCTTGTTTGCTTATCAAATACTTGTTTGTTTTTATAATTTTTATCTACTAATCTCAAAAGCCGATAAATTTACATTGTTACTTGCTAATTATTTTTATTTCTTTTGTAATCTGCATTTTTGCATCCTGTGTAATCTTTTCCATAAATTTTAAAAGTACTTCTTTATTATGCGACATTATTATTTCGCTTAGATTTTC
>DWLS01002887.1:0-16961 GCA_018246255.1 Pachliopta kotzebuea | reverse complement strand
TATACCAGCACCACATTTTGCTCGTCGCCTTGATATATGTTAAGTCTCGTTACCGTAGTAATTTCACTAGCATTTTTGATAGCATAACAAATATATTATAATATACTGGTGGTAGGTCTCCGTTACTAGACACCGTCTATGTAGGTACCACCGCAGCTTCTATTTTTACCGTCAAATAGTAATATGCAAACATTACTATGTTCCAGTGTAAAGGGTGCTGTATGATAGTGAAATTACTGAGGTAACGAGACTTAATACCATATGCTTCAAACAACGTACAATGTGGTGCTGTTTATACCATGTTAAATAGCACCATTTTGTTATGGGCAAGCGTAACACTTACCATCAGGTGAACTTTTATCTTCTGTCTTGCTTATCACTTAGACCAGCGGTCAGCAACCTTTTGAGATGGATGACACAAAAATTATAATTTACAAAATTTCATAGATTTTAAAGAGTACGATTTTTTTCTTGACAACCAAAGAAATTTTTTGTTAACAAAAATATTTATTTATTCATAAATAATTATATTTTTTTTGAAAAAAATTATGTTTAAGTGAGGAACTAAAGAGCTGTGAGTTGACGACCTCTGCATTTTTAATATTATTAAAAACAATACCTTACACTATTTTCAAATAAAGTATGAATTATTTACTAGTATATATATAACAACAATGTTACATTAATAATGTATGCATTACAAGTTACCTCAATAATATTTAAGTTAATCCTGATGCTTAAGTGAGTTTATGTATTCAGAGCAGCTCCGTGTGTTAAGCGAAAAACAACTTAACGAAATTGCAATAAACAATGAATATTAAACTGGTACAAATGTACCAAAAAACTGTATAGTAAATATTTTCCAGTGAAGAAGGTCCATGGACCACTCATGAGGGAAACTGATAATCATGAGATTTCTTCAAAAAGACATCTTTCGATCAAAAATAGAATAGTAATGTGCAAACATTACTGTGTTTCAGTTTGAAGGGTGTTATAACTACTGAAATTACTGGGGTAACGAGACTTAACTTATGTCTTAAGACGAGCGCAATGTGGAACTGTGTTCATCTTATCCAGCGTTGTGTTATCACTTATTACCAGGTGAATACTTTGATCATCTCGTCGTAAAAAAACCGGAAATTATGTATATAGTATAAAATATTATATATTAGTAAATAATATATATATAGATAGTATTATATATATAGTATAAGCTGACTTTGATATCAAATTGGAAACCTCATTATAACTAAGTAATTAAATAATACGCTACTAAAGCAATAGATTAGAGCTGATCTTCATCAGACGATAGACGTCCACAGCTGGACTAAAGTCTCCCTTAATAGTGGGAGAATTTGGGCCATCTCTCACCACGCTGGCCCAATGCGAGTTAGTAAAGTCACAAGGCCTTGTTGGTTTAGGAGTGTGAACAAGCAGGTAAGGTTAGCTAAGGTCCCAGGAATTACTGTCTGGGATTCCTTACATTTAAGACCCAAGAGCTGATCATGATACCTTTTAAATTTTTCTTTTAAGTTATACTTAATGTCTGTAATAAGAAACAAGGCTGCGTGATTGCCAAATAATAAGGCCCGCCGTCAAAAAAATAAACACTTCAATAAATTTCACGGCCGCGTAAAATATTCAACGGCGTTATCGCGTTGTCGTCACGCTGTTTTGAGTGCTCGTGAAAAATAACTGAGCTTCCATCGATTCATCTTCACCTTTACATTGTGCTCCGTTCGCGTGAAGGTAACTTCGCTTTTCATGTTTATATCATAAAAAGAAATTATTTTGGTTTCGTAATAATGTACCGGTTATTCATCATCATAATTAGCGGATAATCGTCCTCTACTGAACATAGTTCTCTTCCATAAAATCTCCACTAGTTCCAGTCCAGCACTGTCTACATCCAGCGGTTTTCCGCGACCATCACCAGATGGTCGGTCAAGACAGTACTGTTTGTGGGCTCCAATAGAAGTTGCAATGGTTCTTAGGTTGACGGTCTCCTAAAACAGATTTCTGCCGCCAGTAAGTAGTATAACTTCAAATAAATAAAGAGAACACTTGTTTTTATTTATTTAACAAATTTCATGAATTTCTGGCAAAGATAGTTTTCTAAGAACTCTTTAATTTCAAAGAGAATTTTCTAAACGATAATAATCTCTTCAACCAACTCCAAAAGGATAAGCACCGCTCGCCACCAAAAGGACTGTGAGGTAACTGTTTGTAACGACCAAGTATAAGACTTTACATTTTTCTTTAAAAGATTCTAAGTATTTTTATTACTTATATTCTTCACTTTCATAAACCTTTAACACTGATTTTTTTTTTATTCCTAACTGTTGTGCATTGCACTACCTATACAGGCTTGCGCTTTCCCTAAGGTTATCTGGTAGACAACTTTCAGTGAGTTAAGCTCACCGTGACGTTACTATATATTAATGTTCTAAATGATATAATATATAAATAAATAGAACCATTATCAAAAATAAATAACAATTTGATTTGTAAACTATAGACATGAAATTATGCCTGTTGATTTTGTAGTTACCATGTCCACATTTGAAGCACTATTGCTATGTTAGTTACTATGCTAAGTATTAACTTATTCCTTTAAGAATATATAGTTAAAAACATTAAATTTCATTATTTAATCAAAAAATAATCTTATCAGCAGCGTATAAATATATTGAGTTTGCTAAAGCTACAACCAACACACTATGAAATATCAATACTACAAAAATCATCAGAATATGATCTCCTTTTGAAAAAGGTATGTGGTCACAAATAAAAATGTAAAAAGATGGGTTAAAATTAAACTTAACCGTGTCATAACCAAGTAATCTTCGTTCACCGGAACACAAAGTCTAGACTGCAGCAATCCCTATCTTGATCAAACTCCTAAAAGGTCATCGTCGTTTGTAGGGATATAGAGCGGACCACGTAGTCACTAGACCTCCATCTCACAGGCTCCGGATTCTAATCCTGACTTACGAGGGGCATTATGAGATATAAATGATGCTTCTGCTGTTCCGTGGTGCACGTCTTGTTATGGATTTGTATATTATATACCAATATATAAGTAAATATATACGGTGTAAGCAGGACCTGGTGAAGATCACGAGGATTTATTGCATGCCATGTAACGGACCGATCGCGCCTAGTATCGATTAAGGAGGCTGATTTACAGTAAACAAAATGTGTCGTTGCCAGTAACTGTGTCCCTTCAGCGACTTCTGAAGAAGACTCTTCATTACACTTATATAATTTCTACAAAGATTTTAATTACTTTATACACAATATTACTAGATTTTAATTTCGTGTGATTAAATGGCTGAAGATAATGAAGCATGTGCGGCCAGAAAACTAAGTATTCATATATTGACTACTAAAACACAGCATGCTAGTTGGGTTCGAAATCATTATACCACCATCCAAATAAGTATGAATCCAAAACCGAACTAGGGAACCCTAGTTTATCTGCAACGACTGAGGTTTTTTAAACGAACAAATTTTCATAAATTTCTGTTGCTTTAATGATATCTGAACAATTTGCTGGTACTTTATATAATAGAGAATATAAATATTGTTCCTAAACTTTAAAATGCTAAAGTCCTGAACTTTAAATTTTTATTCAAACTTAAATATAAAGTTTCTATTAAGTATCGTTGGTCACAAAGACGTCTGTATTTACAACAAATCGATCTACTTTTATATCAACTTTAATAATAGAACTTCACTCGTACCCTTCTCCTTATACAGGCGTTACTTCGACATATGCATCGAAAGGTTGGCCAAGTTGGCCATAGGCCAAATGTACTTGGCAAGAACTCTGAAGTAACAGTTGCAGATCTGAGACGGTTTGCATACAAAGAGCAATTTATACGTCCATGTTATATTCATGGTGGTGAGTCTATTGTTGAAAACCTTTTGGGAATACACCACCGCTTCTTCAATGACCATAACTAACGCCTTAATTACTGCGTACTTCCACAGCCGTCTTTTTGATAGTTTTCTTAAGAGTTCGTTGAACACTGACGTTTACAAGAAGGCGTTGTAATTTACTTCGTGCCAATAGTAACAATGGCAAAGTTCAAATGCTAATATGGTAAACAAACTATTTCCAGCGTTTATTAATAATATTGACAGGTATTAGACTGAAGGACCCCTTTGATACGGATCTCCTGATTCAAGTCAATTTGGACCCACATCAAGTCCGGATGGGGAAGATTGATTTGAAATTGGTTTGAACTTTGATATCGTAGGAATTTGAAATAATCCTTCAGTTAATTGATAACTGACGTCGCTAGGAGGTTCAAATGTCTTGAAGATCGCTTAACTGTTGGGGTTATACTTAACAAGGTTCAATATAAATTTTTTACAAAATATCGCTTTTTTATAAAAATTTTGTATTGTGGTTGTCTATACAAGAGAAACAGAGCATTTATGACAAAGAATTCCCTCCCCGTTTTCAATCTTGAAGTAATATATAGTATATATTATATATTCATTCGGGATCTTCTTTAGTGCGGTAGAAAGGTCTCCGGGATTTCCTGCGGAAGGCATCTCTCTGCTCTTTGACTTAGTACAACCCAAGGAAGGGTCAGGTTCTTCTTATAACCTTCCTTACAGTAAAAATGAAGCATCTTCATATTTTCTGTTTCCTTCAGGCTTCAGAGGGAGTGTACTATCATCGAAGACCGTCGGTAAAGCACCGTCGCCCGCTTCTTACTTCTCGCCTGTTTCCTCATCAAAGCTAGTTCTCACGTAGCGTAAAGTACTCATGAAGAGCTTACTATAGCAAGGATCCCATGAAGTAAGCTTTTCCGGTAACAAATACCGATAACTAGTAGAAAATATTCATTGGAATACGTAAGCGCACATGAATTAAATTTTCATTGTCCGAATTGTATTTATTTGCATGCAACGGAGCATTTGTTTGTCGGTGTTTATGAATGTGACGTTTGAGTGATTCAAACGTTAATAAAGTTATTTCCGCGTGCAAATGTTCGAAACAATTCGACGAAATTATTAACGAGGTGACGCCATTTTGTAAACAACAGGACGAATTCGTATTAAACAACGAAATGTTTTTGTATCGGATGCGAAATTTTCATACAATACGATAATGAAACTGAACATTAACTATATGTATAAAGTGATATAATCCTTGAATTCTGAGACTAGTGGCATTTCCACAAACAAAAACTCGTCCATTAAAAAATTTAAATTTGCTTTGTGGTGCGATTATTTCAGAACAGCCTAACTCATTGCCAAAATTAACGACAAATGCTATGTCAATTTACATACAAAATTTTTTTTATAGATCTGAAACAAAACAAAAACTCGTATTTTTGAGTATATACGTGGTTTTTTACAGCCGTGTCATACTGGTCGGAGAAACTGAATTTAATCCTGAGTCGCAGATATGAATCAGCTTTTTGCTTTTGTATACTTTTAGTATCTTTTTTATTCGACGAGGCGATAAAATGAACAGGGCGTTCACCTGATAGTAAATAATACACTTGCCCATAACAACGTGGCGCTAGTTAACGTATACACAGTACCACATTGCGCTCGTCGCCTTGAGACGCAAGGTGTTAAGTCTCGTTACTCAAGTAATTTTACTAGCTACAACACCCTTTAAACCGGAACACAGTAACGTTTTCACATTACTCTTCGGCGGTAAAAATAGAAGTTGCGGTGGTACCTACAGAGGTAGTCTCCGGTAAATCAGACCTTCCATCAGTTTATAGTAAATCTAGTATCAGGAGGATTTTATTTAAAAAAATAAAGAAACGCGAATCACAGTATAATATTAAGTTATGGGCGTGTTAAAGAAATTGGAGTTTTAAAATAAATCTCGGATTGAACCTCACTTGACGGCGTCGGTCGATTTGGAGCAGGCTTTATTCGAAGCCCGGTTGAGCATCAATTACTTTACGAAGTGACGGGTCTGCACTGTCACTATCGACCTCAGACATTCTTAATGCACTGGCGGTGAAAATTTGCTGTATTATTAAGTAAAATGGATTTTTGATTAAAGTTCTGAAACACCGACCAATCATTATTACGATTTCAACACCTTAATGTCATATGAACGTAGGCTCAATTTTAAAAAAATTGTAATACATCTTGATATTATAGAAACATTTTTAACGACAAGATCTAAAATTTCTTTAAATAAAGTCACCTTTACCACCGTAGACCGCATTACTACTTAACAACATATTATATTGAGGACAAACACTTATCCGCTAAGTATATTCTAGATCACATTTTTAAAGTTAGACCCAGCAAATGACCTATTTAGCCATAAATTTGTTATGAATGAACAATAAATTAGACAGAACTCTCCAAACTGACCTTTCGAGATAGAAACAGAGATCACCAGATTACAATTCAAATCGTCAAAGGGGTAGTTAAGCAGAAGACTATTGCAGAATGTTACTATTAATCTATAAACTATTTGAATGATGTTACAGATGATTCCATATAGGCTCTCTTTATAATACCTCTCTCTTTTACGAAATTTCATTTCTTAATGTCCATCATAATTTAAGTCTAAATTTCCTTTCTCAATAGATTGAGGTACAAATTTAAGACTAAAGATGTTTCTGCTAAATATATATTATCATATATGGTAGTAATTATTGAACTTATTATAATTGGTCAAATGTGAAGCTACTCTTTATTCTGAAGTTCTTAGAGATTGAGGTGAGACATTACATTATAAGAAACTTGAAAAAACTATACCAGACAACTTGACATCCTTCTATTTGTCGTAAAAAAGCCATTAAATGTGTTAATCGAATTCATTTAAATACGAATTATTTTAATTTGAATAACGTTTCGCATATAACGGTATTAACACCAACATAATATCACATATCAAACAACAACCGTCCGTCCGTTGGCAACGTTATGATTAATTTATGGGAATCAATTAGTAGACGTGGAGATTTGCGAATCATTTGGGCCCGTTGTTCATGTGTATTGTTTATTAAATTGTTTCTCAAACCAGTTTGTAATTTTATACTCTACTTTATACATTGACAAACTGCAATCGGTGAATATGTTTTGGATCACCGCAACTATTGCAACAAATTTGATAAACCCCAAATGTTTGAAAAAGAACACCAATTTCTATAAAAGATGATTCGTATAGCTAACAAAAGAGGTCATAATTTCAATAGAGATGATTAGGTACTGGCATCAGTTTGGAATGCCATTATTAAAAAAATTGTATATACGTACATTTATTTAATTTTAAGACTTATAGTAGTTTGCTCGAAATTGCGAGCTATGAACATTGCGCCCCTGGTCTTCGAATGTCGGAGTTAAATTAATACAAAGTACAGTCCGCAGTTGCACTTCCAACTCCAAAACAAGGCCTGAAACTCTTCAGGCGTGATGTATATATCTTCGCTCCTGTATTGAAAGCCATTTGTTTGGTGTGCGGCGAAACGCCCGCACCGTATAAATCTTCTGAGTCAACTATGAATTGTTTGTCTCCTAGTTACAAATGCGCATTAGCAACTAAGTCAGTTATTATTAGTTAAAAAGAAAGAAGTTTATTTCTAAATCAGCCTAAGAATTATTAATAATTACATTGCAAATTATTTGGTAATAAAAGATTTATTTGAACCTGTCGATGAAACCTGAGATAATAAAGCGAGCTACCTCAATTTGCCCCTATTGTTTTACGTTGATTGTTGAAATATAACAATATCTTTTTAATTACTGTTTTATAAAAGAATTGATCTAATGTCTTTAATTTTTTTTTTAATAAATAAGTCCATCTAAATCAAAAATAAAAATTTTCAGCTTTTGGAAAGATAAAATTCGCGCGATTATATGTTGAATGATATTTACTGCGTTCTGTTTGAAACTGTTGCCTTTTTTGTTAAGTTTTAAATTATAATAGTTTCAAGACAAAGTCGAAAATATCTCCAATCACTACTTTTACTTTTCTAACATCGACAAGATTTTTATCCTATTGTTGTCCATTGCTGAACATTCTTCTGAATTGGGTTTCATAACTACTAGTCCGATACCATCTGTTTTCAACAATTCGTTTGTCTTCACCAGGTTGCCACCAGCACGCTGTGCAAAAACAATATCTATTATTCAACGTCATTTTATGGGTCTATTTTATTTACTATTATCACATATTCCAGCTCTAGAGTTGGATGATTGAAATGACTAGTCATTTTAGGAGAAATATCGTAATAGAATAAGTAGTGCTTTATATTGATATTTGTGTGTGTGAATAAATAAAAACTATTTCCGATAACGTAGCAATTGTAGGAGTTTTATACGGGTAAATGGATTTAGTCGGATAGTTGAGGAGTTAAATCCAAGCTTCGGTAGCTCGAAGTGTGAATGTCATTTGCGCCGCACCTGCAGTTAATGAGAGGCTAAAGTTTGTCCCAACTTGATAACTTGTCTGTCGGGTTCAGCGTGAACGCAAATGTCGCTTACAACTTGCACCCTTACTTGACATGTTACCGACGGGTGGAAAGGGCTTTTCTTTAACAAACAGATTTTCTTCTTTCTTCCCCAAAAACTTTCTATAGATTTTCTTCGCCAAATACGAGTTCACGGATATACATGTCTACGGTTGTACTTTTGACATGTTGGTTTCTGCACGATCTATTAAATTTCATGGAAGCTCAATTAAAGAGGATTTATTCAGCTACGTGAGCTAAGTTTAAATTCGTGATGAACAAAATACTATTACTTTATTTATTGCATACTTTTAAGGTTTCTCTTGCCTCTTGTCTAAGTACCACCTCAGCACCGATTTTCACCGCCAAGTTTTAAAGTGCTAACATTACTGTGTTCCGATTTGAAGGGTGCTGTGTGCTGGTGAAATTACTAGGGTAACGAGACTAAACACATTATGTCTTAAAGCACGGGCGCAATGTGTTGCTGTGTATATCTTAATCAGCGTAGCGTTGTTAAGGGCATTGGTATCACTTACCTTCAGATGAATGCCTTGCTTGTCTCGTCACCTCGACGAATAAGAAAAACATTATGAAGATATTCCTTAATAAATAGCTTTACTACAAAGAGTATTTTGTAATATATCTAGTGATAAATGTATCATAACGAAGTAATCCCAAGGTATGTTAAGGATTTAAAAACAAAATATGGGTTATTATAATGATTAGACTTGTTGCATGATCAATGACAATATAGTCTACTTTTAACACAAAACAATGTGACAAGTAAAAATCATCATTAATGACGAATAATATATTATAGAAATATAATCGATGACATTAGTTAAACAGCAAAGCGTAATCAGCTTTAGCTTCCCATTACGAGCATTTGGCGGGCATCCAAATCGCTCTTTATATGTCGCATAACTGGAGCACTGTGTGTTTATCATTGACCATCACAATAGTTATTTGAATGCACTTTGTTTGATTTTGGCTTATTTACAAAATGGAGTTCCGTATCTAAATAAGAGATGCTATTATAAGCTTCCTTTGGAATTAACCAAAATGGCCTCATTTTTTATTTAAGTTTGACTAGCCAACAATTGTTTACGCCTAAATAAACCTATTACATACATACAGTGTTGATATACAATTAAAGTGTAACAATCTCTTAGACTATTTCCATGTGCATAACAATAAACAAAAAACCTCGCGACTTCACTGTTTATCGGCTGATAATAGCTCGTTGATTTTATTCATCTAATTATCCATCTGCCGAATTGATGATCACGTGTTAATAAGTGATCACAGCAGCGTCACCACAGAAATTTTCTTTTGCATTACGCCGCAGTTGCATTATTCGGAAATAAAAAGCTTTAATGAGATATGTGTGAAGATTTTCATATTAAACACTAAATTCTAACAAAGGGTAACAGTTAACCTTAATTTCAATGGGTTTTGCGTGATGATGAGTTCTTGAAAAGTGAAGTTTACTCACCTAAAATGATTGCAGATTTACAAGACATATCTAGAATAGAACTATGGAACTCTTTTTTAAAGTCATATCTCCCAGATGTGTGGGGTCGGGTTCTTTACTTTCACTTTCAAATCTTCTTTTAATTTGAAGCATATTGTCTTTGGATTTCTCTTCTTCCAAGCATCACCTCTCTGACTTCAGTCCCTGGTCTACAATACCTTATTTCATATTTAGTTTACATCAATAACTTCTAATCTATTTCCAGTCCTACTGATTTACTTTGGTTTTGGTCAAATGTTTCCTGTATATATTTTTTACGGTATTTTAAAAAATATGTACCGAGTTCCGTCCTTTCTCATCAAAGAACGGAATACAGTTACAGAGCAGGAGTCTAACCACGGAGGTGGTTGAACGTTTTCAAATTTTGTATATACATGGTTCTTCTTGAGTAATGTAAGTTAAAGTTTTCAAACGTCTGGAAGTGGTAGTTCGCTGTAATAAAGTTGCACCACCGGGAGCATGCGAAGTTTCACCATTGCCAGAGTGAGTGCGCTTGTATGGCCAACAGTAATTTGTTAACACTTCACCCAAAGTACGTTTGGCTTGGGCCCAAATCGGCTAAACATTAATCCATTATGGCTTCAGAGCGCAGTTCCAATATAACAATGGGCCGCCTGGATTACGCTGCAGTAATATGAGGAAAATGAAAAATGGTACAGGTTTTAGTGTCTACCACCAGATTGCATCAGCGTAAAAGAGACTGATGGCACTGACTCAAATACTCAGGAAAACTTGTAAATTTTAAACAGGATAAGCTGCATGCATACTCTTTCAGGATAAAATGAAGTAAAGGATAAGAAAACGAGAAATCTGAAGTAAGAAGTATTACGCTTTTTCGGTTAAGAAAAGATTGGAGGTCAAAGTTTTTACAAAGGAACAGAGAGGAAAATTAAAAAAGAAAAATTTCTCTGAGAATTGAACTCATGACCTTTGTATTCAAAGTATAAAAAACTAGCATCTAGAACATTCCGGTACATTCTAATCTCATAAGGTAATAGAGACCCGGATAATAAGAAGACGCATGCGTAGTGACTTTTTCAAAGCAATGAATGTTTATTATGCTCGTCTTGAGATAAAAAATCTTATTACCCTGGTAACAGTAGTATATATATATTATTGTGTTCCGGTTTAAAGGACGCTGAGGCAAATTTTTTTTATTCGTCGTAACAATGAGACGAATAGGGGGTTAACAAGGGGGGCTAGTTAAGATTACACAGCACCATATTGCGCTGATCGTCTTGTGATGGATAAGATTTTAAGTCTCGTTACTCCAGTAATTTCACTAGCTACAACAGCCTTCGAACCGTAACAGTAATATTTGAACATTACTATTTAGCAATAGAAATAGGAACTGCGATGGTACCAACCTCCAGTAATGGCTAATGAAATCAATAGGATTATGCTTAATATGTCTCGAGGTATAAAGTGCAGTGTTCTATCTCAATGCTTGTGTAGTGAACGTCCAGTTCGTTTCCCAGTTTAGTTGGTAATTAGAATTAGTATGGTAAATAGACCGTTTAAGTTGCGGTAAGTAACGTTTTCATTTCTTAAGCAGAGCGGACGGCGCGTTAACCAGGACCGGAACTCCGCAAAGCGCGCCGCTTTACTCCTTATCGCGCACTGATGAATGTTTAAATTCGCTGCAACAAAAGTTCCGCGGCTCTGTTACAAGTAATTATACCGCAGAATGCGAAAATAGGTAACTTTCCTTTACTGAAGATTTTCTGAACAATTTCAATTTTAATGGGAACTATAGTTTTTTTTCTCCAAGATAGGTCCTATATAATACTGACGAATCGAGGATTTAGTAAGTAATAACGTTTATTGTACCACAAAAAACACACACATACAATACAAACGCACATAAGTTTTACGTAATTTTTATACACAAACATATTCAGATGCTTTTAAGTTATATACAAGTAATATATTTAAACACAGTTGTGTGTGCTGCAGTCGTACAAAAGGACGCAGGTCAATAGTTTGCTCACCAGCTGAAGGTGAAACACATACACAATTCCCACATATGTGATATATTTTTTTCGGTCACTTGATTATAAGTGACACTATTCTTCAAAGCAACGTAACGCTGGTAACGTTTTTTTACTATTTAGATGGCAAATAAGCATATATGTAATTACCGTAGCCTTTGGAAGCCGTCTTAGGAAGAATATTATTACGCCCTTTTTGAAATATATATAACACCACATAGCGCTCGTCTTTGGATATAGTATGTTAAGTCTACTCCAGTAATACTAGTTTATAAAGCATTCTACAAACCGGAACACACTATGTATATACGTTTTGTAGTATACCAATATGTTAAGGACTATCTTTATAATTTCTAAGTGTCTAGGTTACGAGACAAGCAAGGCATTCACCTGATAATAAGTGATACCGTTGCCCATAACAACGCGGCGCTGGTTAAGATATACACAGCACTAAATTACGCCCGTCTCTTGAGATAAGGTGTTTAGTCTCGTTACCCCAGTAATTTCACTAGGTACAGCGCCCTTTAAACCGGAACACAGTAATGTTTGCACTTTACTACTTGGCGGTAGAAATAGAAGCTGCTGTGGTACCTGAACCGTCACCAGGGACCTATCAGGTACACTGACAAAGGTCGGCTTGAATTTCATAAGGTGACAAAATACAATTTATTCACGAAATCGAAAACGGGTGAGCCCTTGGGAAATACATAGGCGGTACGTTTCATATGCAATCTGTCTGTATTGATAACGGATGATAATAAGAATTTTATTTTATTTATTTATTCTTTATGTACGCTTTCACGTGTATATGTATATAGTGTATGTGTATATATATAGATAAAACCAAACTATTTAATCAAAGTAACATTCATAGTATCAGAAAGGGAAGCATAACCGATAAAAGGGTTCTCTTCCAGCATACCCAAATACTTCGACTTCGACTCAGACTTCGACTTCTACTTCGACCTCGACCTCGACTTCGACCTTGCCTCCGATTTTGACTCCGACTTTGAATCCGACTTCGACTCCGACTTCCACTCCGATTTTGACTCCGACTTCCACTCCGATTTCGACTCCGACTTCGCTTTCGACTTCGACTCCGACTTCGACTTCAACTACCATATGTCTCAAGGCAAGCGCATTGTGACGCTGTGTATATCATTTTAACCAGCGCTGTGTTATGAACAAACGTATCACTTACCATCAAGAGAGAGCTTTGTTCGTCTCATTGCCTTAAGAAATAAACAAATAGTGGTACTGTATAATATACATTGCTGGTAGGTCTGTTGTCAAAGACCGTCGAGGTCTTTGACAACCCCCCTTTGACATACCCCAAGTCCACCGCAGCTCCTATTTCAGCGAAGACACATTACTACGTTTGTAGGGTGTTGTAGCTATTGAAATTACAGCGGTAACAAGACATAATAAATATCTCAAGGCGAGCGCAATGTGCTGCTGTATATACCATCTTAACCAACGCTATGTTGTGGGTAATGTATCATTTATCATCAAGCAAACCGTGCCCGTCTCATGGCTTTTATAATTAAAATTAAAACTCCATCTAAGCTTTACAGTTGCTTATATCTAGCGTATTGATCTGGATGTGTCATCAAGGGCAGCTGATCCCATTAATTTATTCCCGCGATCTCGTTCGTACATCAAAGGGCCGAGATAAATGCTGGGCATTAGATACATTGTCGATTTATGTCCGACAGTGTCACGGTCAGCCGTCGACAGCTGCTGACTGATGGATCATTCTGTCGGATATGTATATAACACAACATACAAACATGTACCTTCCCCTCTAAAGATAGATATAGTAAAAATAAATGAAATGTAAACGGCCAAATTTGGATTGAGAGGCAATGCCTGAAAGATGACAAAAGATAAGGATGTATAGAAAGAGTGAAAAAGGAAATGTAGAATGAAAGGAAAGGTAAGTTGAGGAAAGAAAAGGGAAAGTATAATAAATAAATAGAAAGACAGGACCCTTACCCACAACACGAAAGGGAATGCTACAAAACCAATATATATATATATAAAACTACCTGTTCGGCGATGAACAAACGAAGAATACGAACAATGCACAAAAGATAAAATAATTAAAGATAATATGAGGAAATAAAGCGAGATGGTAGGAAAAGATAAAAGAAAGCAGAGAAAGCGGTAGAAAGAATAACAGAAAATTAAGGACTCACCAAATCACAAGGTGAAAGCATATTAGAAAAAATACAAAGCTTAACATTATCCCACCTGGTGTTAAGTGGCGGTGTAGTCTGTGGTGGTAAACACTTATGTTATCTCTTTACTTAATTACTCTTGCTTACGCTTTTCAAACTGGAATACAGTAATGTTATACTACTGTTTGATAGACACGGGCACTGCGAAAATATAAATGTCATGCATTTGAAGTTATTTTAAGTTATTAATAGAATACTTAAAGGGGAAAGGTTTGCTCTCAGCACAAAAGGCGGCGATGCATTAGTGATGAGACCAGCCCCCGCCGGCGAAAGTTCCGATTCACCACAAAGCTATACAAAACTGAATAGTGCATTGCCGAATAAAACAAAGATTACTATCCAACGGTAATAAGGGTTACTGTAGTGTTTTGCAAATTGGCAGTTCTCCTTTACCTAAACAAATCTAAACGTGCAAAGATTACTGTACTTAGTTTGAAGAGTATTGTAACTAATGAAATTACCAGGGGGATGACTTGAGATTTTAAGCAGCAGGTGTGTGATGCAGTGTATATCATCCTAATTAGAAATTGTAAGGGAATTTAAGATCTTACTGCTCACGACTGTCTGTTGAGTATACAACGAAAGCAATGCCTGTATATCGCTAAGAAGTCAAGTGAAAACATTACCTTACAAACATTATCTTTCCAATGACGTGTAATAAAAAAGTCTTTCAAGTTTCAAGTCTTCTGAATTTGCTACTCATTACTTCGCTTAGTACACTAAGAAAGTAAGATTTACTCCCGCACCATTAGTTCCGAGCAACTGTAAAACTGTTTTATCTATGGACGGAAGTTATATCCTTTGTAAATGGAGGATTAATTTAGTTGAGTAAACGTAATTTTTCACAATCTGAGAACAGCTTAGTATTTGCAGCAATATACTGTAATAATGCTGTTTCTCTCACTGTCAATTTTGCGATATACCTATATCGTATCTGTATCGATATACAAATTTCGGACAACTTCCGGTTGGTTGACCAGAATCGGAAGTACATAAAATAATATATTTGTAACGAGGAACACTTTTACTTCAATAAAGATATCAAAAATATGCACCATTAATGTATTTATTGACTTTTGGTCCTACTTTCGGATGGCAGGTTATAAAGCAAGTACATAATAATAGTAATTTTTGCATGAGGAACATATTTGTATAAGATTAATGTCAAACATAAACATATTTATGGTACTTAGTGACTTTCGGCACTACTTCCGGTTGGTCCACCAGAATCGGAAGTACATAAAATAATATATTTGTAACGAGGAACACTTTTACTTCAATAAAGATATCAAAAATATGCACCATTAATGTATTTATTGACTTTTGGTCCTACTTTCGGATGGCAGGTTATAAAGCAAGTACATAATAATAGTAATTTTTGCATGAGGAACATATTTGTATAAGATTAATGTCAAACATAAACATATTTATGGTACTTAGTGACTTTCGGCACTACTTCCGGTTGGTCCACCAGAATCGGAAGTACATAAAATAATATATTTTAGACGAGGAACACTTTTACTTCAATAAAGATATAAAAAATATGCACCATTAATGTATTTAGTGACTTTTGGTCCAACTTCCGGTTGACCGGTTACACCGCAAGTACATATAAGGGGTAATTTTTGTATGAGGAACATATTTGTATAAGATTAATGTCGACCGGAATCGGATATGGCTGAGAACCATCTCCGTACCCACCTCAATATTAATGCCAAGTTTTATTTTGGTCTGCTTTACTGTTTGGCCAAAGCGCGATCACAACAAAATTCAGACACACACTTGACTAAACCATGTCTATACAAAATCGACAATGAGTTAAGCATTTTTTTTACTAAAATCAGTAAACACACTTGTGTTTTATGACTATGGATTTACTGCAGAATATATGTAGAACGAGATTCGTGTAAAGTGAGTATAATATTTACATATATAAACCAATGAGTTAATATACATCAACGAATTAAGAATATATACAGATATATAACTATTTACAAGTTCATCGGCTGATGATGATAAATAACCATATGATGACCATATGATGAATATCAATAAATTAAAAATAAAAATCAATATCCTTGTTAATGAGCAATGTATTATCTATGACCTGGTTAACTGCAGAGGGTTCCTCGCTTTGAGACATGTTAAGTCTTGTTACCACAGTAATTTTACTAGCTTAGAGCACCGTTCAAACTATAACACAGTAGTTTCCACATTACTATTTGGCAGTAGAAATAGCAACTGCGATGGTACTTACCTAGACAGTCTCCGGTAATAGAGATCAATCACAAATTGGTGTCAAATATTAAACCACTGAGAGATGATTATAACATAAAATACCTAAAGCATGGTAATTTAAATTATAAATGGGTATCCTTACTATATCGCAGTAATACAAAGAAGTCTGAAACTGTGCAATCCTCTCAAACTATTAACGATATAAAAGAGGAACGGATTTGCATCCGGCGCTAACAAGGTTGTACAAATGATATCACCAGCTCTGCAAGGTGCTGCAATCTCTTTGAATGCGCCATGTCCCGTTTCGTTAAGGCATTGTGACCTACGTAAAATATATTCCTGTTAACAGATTTGGCCCAAATTTCTTTTAAAGGTACAAGAAAGTTTAAGTTAAAATTTTAATTTATATTAAAATTACAAAAATTTTACCTAACTTAAAGCAATGTGAGACCTTTTGTATGACGAAATGACCTTTGCGGTAAATACAGGTTATCTCGGACATCATCAT
>DWLS01002886.1:0-16963 GCA_018246255.1 Pachliopta kotzebuea | reverse complement strand
GTGGTCTATGATGGTAAAGCGCATTAACCTAGCAAATGCCTATTCACTCTTTTTTTAAAGACGCCCACATCGTAATTAGATGGGAACACTGAGGCCGGCAAGTTGTTCCTCCACTCCTTACCTGTCCTTATTAAAAACGAGGAGCCAAACCTCTTGTGCGTAAACTGAGAAGTTAAACATTAATGGAATACATTACTATTGTGGCTTGAATGATGCTATAATTAGCGAATTTATGAAGCTAACAGGACTTTGAAAAACTAAAATTTTCGTAACAAAAGACGATCCTGATCTGTAAACATCCACATTATTAATATGTACGATATACCTTTTTTTTAATAACTTAATTATTCTCTAACTTCTTTACATGATAAATAAAATAGTTCTGCGAGTATATCCTTAGTATACTTATAACCGTAAAACAAGCAAAATTGTAAATATTACTTTAATTAATTTCAATAATTTGATTGTGGCATAGATATTGGTCAGTCTGATAAGAGGAATTCCGTTACTACAAACAAATTATTTTATGATCCACAACCAAAACTGTCCTGTAAAACGATATAATCACAGATTTTCAGAACTATTAAATGATATATTCACAGTAATTACTAGTATATGTAGGTCATTATATATAGATATAAAGCATATATTTTTATACAATAATGAAACAAAAATTATTCGTCGAGGCGACGAAATGTGCAAGTGGTTGAACTGATGCTAAGTGATATGCTTTTCGAGACCTTTTGTAATCTATTTCACGAGGTCTATTGTAATCTATTTCACAAAATACTATCTTAAGCTATTCGTATCCAGTGCTATCCAGCGATTCTTTTTGTGTCGTCTGTCGACGAGACCATCACCAAAACAGAGACCTACTACAGTGTAAGAAAGTAATGTATTAAATAAAATAACTTATTTTATTCGATGTTTATTAGAGGTTTTGTAAAACGAAAGCCTCTAAATAGAAACATGTATCGATTTAAATAACGTCGTACTTACTTTTCGTTGCCCAATTGTTAAGAATGACACAGGCTAAAGTAAATCCGCACTCGACGGAATTAGGCCATCCCCGCCCATTCCGTGCGTCATTTTGTTTTAGTATGATCATCACGAAGAATGATTGCCCGAAGTAACAATTTCAAAATAATAGTCTTTTGGGCGTCTAGAGAAAATACAGACGAGTAATCTACAAAACTAGTTGGTTGATAGTACGCTTTCTGTGGTTTTCATTCGTGTAATATAATCAGAACAAATTGCCGCACTGAAGTCAAACTTCAATTTTCACGTGTTATTTAAATTAAAAAAAATGTACTCACATTTATTTATGCCATTACTATTTTCGCGTTATTGTTTTGTTTACATGAATTGTTTCAAAAATACTTTTTTAATAGACACATACACAGCTGCGTTTTACTTAAACATAAAATTGCTCATGCAGCTTGACAGGCGTTATTAAATTAACCACAGAAAATTTGCTTCTTTCTCTTTCCATTATGTACATGTATTGTTCCATACATTGCTTTACTTCTTGCAATTATTCGAAGATCTATCCTTTATTAGCCAGAGAATGCAATTTGCATACAGGCATGACTTCCATTCAGTAGCGGACTAAGGCTAAAGAGGTTCCTCTCCAAAATTGTAATTCCGAGTCTCTTAAAACTCGGCTCGAGTCATGCGCCTAGATTAATCAGGGCTTAATCCGACTCTGTCCCTATTTAAATTAAATTTCATTACTAATCGACAATTTTGAGAAATTTAATCGTATGACATATTCTAAAACAAATCTTACATTTGAAATTAAACACATCAAAAAGACAAGAATATTCTTTCTTAAATATATTTATTTGCTTTGTTCCACAAGTATGTGACATTTTTTTTATATTTTACTAGACATTCATTAATAAAAGATTGATTAACTTTCAACATTACACCAAAGTTTTAAAATAATGTTCAAAAGGTTATAATAAATTATTCTACATAAATAAATAATGTTGTCTTAACGCAAAGAACCAATTTAATTTTCCGTTTGTTCATAACCAATGAATTTTCGGGATTGTATTTTCAATGTATTCAAAATAAACTATTTAAAAAAAACTTCTCAAATAATAATAAAATACATATAAGTCAAGCTTTGAATTATTCATAATTTAGACCAGTTTCATTCTAATTATTTTTAACATTATTTATGGATTTTTTTGAATTTAGCCGTTTTTACAAAAACTTAACTTTTATCAAAATAAACGTTATCTAAAAAAGTAAATTTCGGATAAATGGTTCCTAGACAAAATAACATAAATTGAGGAAAAAAACTATCCGGGCGTTCTTGACTTATTACAAGTAGTAATTTTTTCCTTATTATAGCAGAATTTGTTACATAATTTTATGATTATAAAAATAAATGATACATTAATTTGACTTTCTACATTTATACATATCTAATACGATATGTACCTGGAATTGAAAAATAGATTTCAGTGAAGTATAAAAATATAGAAAGCTTTTATAACTTAGACATGTTCTTATTTGGGAAAAACAACAAAATAATATAATTAATACCTTCGCCCTATCTTTTCAATGACTTTGTTCTTCAACAATAGTTGCCTCTTCGTAGTAAATGTATTATGTAATTATTAAATGCTTTTACAATAAACACCTTTGCCAAGAATTTGATGATATCAAGATAGGCGACAACATAATTTATATATTACTACTTTAATAATCACCACATTCATTTGGTAACAAAATTGTAGGCACCTTATTTATTACACTCTAAAGTGCTAACTATAAATAAATACACGCAATATTACCCCATCGAAAATTTAAATACAATACTTACTATCTTTTTAACAACAATCTGTAACATGTGCTATAATTACAACATGCACTTCCACTTTTCACAAAAAGAACACGGAAGTAAGAGTTATTTACGTAGATTTGATAAATGTATCGCAATTTTGTTTGGACGGTAATATTCTCTAAAAGCACATAATACACATACATTCTCCACAAGCACGCAAAGTCACATCATTTATGAATATTTTATTTACATAACATTTCTTTCTTCAAACAACATTTCCTTCTCACATAGATCCCCAAGAAATCGTTGGTTCTCCACAACGACTAAATACAGCTAAGTTATTCTTGAATTCTTGTTGGTATTAACATGATATTTCACTAGTGGCCAAAGCTTAGCGGGAATCAAATCCTCGTATCTATTTAGCCTTTAATTATATCACACTCACAAATTGCACTGTTACCAAAGGAAGGAAAAAAATGAGCAAGGTATACCATATACCAAACGATACATACGCCTTGCCCTTTCACAAAGCCGCCATTCACAATTTTTAAATAATCTTACTTAGTAAAGAACTTGTACTCGAATACATAGGATCTTTTCCTTTGCCCTATTTTATTTCAACTGCTTGGCGAAAGAAAGTTCTCAGCGATATCTAATATATCATTATCAGGGATGAAAAGATAATTAGACATTGATTAATAAAAAAAAAACACGTTATTAGAAACCAAAAGACGCTACTTTCATTTAGTTCATAGTTTAACTGTTTGATTATATTATACATATCTACACGTTATAAACGTTTATCAAAAATCATTTAAATATAATTTATTCAATAACGTATTTATATTATTATTATATCGCAAAACATGTGTTTCTTTCACAATAATTTGTTGATCTTTTATTTACAATTTACTGATTATTTTGCGCCTGCCAACATATGTATCATACTACTCTAGAATGTAAACATAGCACATTAGTTAACATTTAAATTTTAATACTATTTTTATACAATTCAACTGACATTTATAGTAATACTGTTTGAGAATTTCCTAAAACGTGATAATTTTGATATACTTATAAAAAAATTCAGTGACATTAAAATTTACAGTTTTCGTTCCCATTTATATTCATTCAATATAAGCTCTTGTAATTTACTGAAATTGTTTTTAATGATTATAAATATATACTATCGTTTGACTACAATTTGATCTGATAGTATGTGACCAATTACTTTGTGAGGGTAAAGTGTTATATTAAAAGAAGCCTAAACATTTAGTGAAAACATTCCATTTTAAATTATGTTTTAGCTGCTATGTTTACAGCAGACGACAATTGATGAGGCAAATCATCATGACGATGAATCTTTATTTATAGAGTTTTGGTTTTTTTGAAGGATATATAATGACTTATTTCAAAAAACATTCAAAAGTCGATATATCACTAATATAACATTAACTCTTTTAACAAATTGTCCACGCTTTCTAATCACTGCTTAAGATCCTCCATCGCAAGTACTCATTTGAGTTGCCGATGGCCGAGTGAGTCTGAAGCCATTTCGTTTAAACAGTCGTTACTCAGGTGAGCCCCCCTATGTGACAGTTCACTTGGTACATGTAGGTTGCCAGTTCTTCTCCCGTTAGTTCCTCGTCAACTTCACGCAAACTGGAGTTGGATATGCTACGCGGTGAACCAATTGAATCCGAGGGTTCGTTAGGAGAGAGTCGCAGCCGCCAGTGCTTGCACTGTCCATTGCCGCTCGGGAGTTCGTTCACTACCGCTAACTCCCGGCCCGTGTAACACTATAAGAAATTACGTATTTTAATAAAAATAATAGATCATCATTTATTAGAAAATGTTTATTAATTTGGTACCGCCGCCGCCCTTCTACCATCAGGCGTATAGACGTACCGTAAAAATGTATCCTCTCGTTGTCCTTCATAAAGCCAACAACGAAGTATTAGAACAAACTGCCGGCGCTTTACCACCAAAGCCTACTTCGTCTTTTACCATAAAATTGAAAAGTTAAGGAATTATTGATGCACACTAATATAAAGCAAAGAAAATAAGAGTGGAGCCGACACCACAGTTTTATAAAAAATATTGTTGTATCTAACCTCACCTGTACTCTCGGAGGCGCGTCGCATATCTGTGTTATGGCGGTAGAATGCCGACGGAGCCGTCGCCGGCTGGAGGCGCCCTCGGTAGCACCGGCAAGCGCGCGCTGCCTTTGGGACGCTAGCAGGGCACTGTACATGCGACCCATAGGCCTTTTTCTTCGGCCACACCAAGACGCTAACGTCATCTGCAAAAATTTGCAAAATATTTCATTTTTTAAGATTAAATAGGAACTACTACGGTTACCCTGTTAAAAAGCCGAGAGTATTCGGAGACCATGTAGATAGATATCACCATAGGTCTTATTTCCATCGACAAACAAAACTTTATTCTAGTTTGAAGGACGTTGTATGCTAGTAATATTAATGTCTTAGGCCTCAAGGAGGCGAGATTAAAATGTTGTGTTGATAAGTAAGCAGCGCCACGTTGTTATGGGCTAGCTATCACTTACCCTCAGGTGAACGCTGCACCTGTTTCGTTACCTAAATAAATAAAAAAAAACTAAACTAACCCCGTTGTGTAAATAGCAACATTTCCAGCCAAGCAGTAAAAGATTTTCTTTGTAATATGAACCATAATAGAGCGCTCAGAAACTCACATACCTGGCGTTGCAAATTATTAGGTATATCAGTAATAGACATTGTATCGACGTCTTTCTATTTTTACTTGTCGTTCTAACTTTATGAAAAACTTTGAGATGAGCTGCTTAGAGCATAAGATTAAATCTCTTTCCATAAGTTGTTATTAACTATTGAAGTGGTTAAGGTGGAAGACTTGTACGGCCAACATACATTTCATTTTCAGTTCAGAAAGCACGCGGAAACCTCTCGGGTGCATTGTAACAATCCCCTGCACGTGGTTTGGTGTTTTTTTGTTTGTGGTAGAGCTGGCTACTCCATAAAACCAAAACCTAAAGAGTTTTGAAGACTAATAAGTCAACACACTACACAAGTTAGTATTTTGTTCTCTTTTCTCCAACGACAACAACTTATTTGACATCCTATTTACTTTTGATAACAATAATCATTAGACATTTATATAATGAATGCTTTAATTATATACTCTTCTAGATAACGTATAAACGACATAAAAGCGTTGAAAATTTTATCAACTAATAATTAGCCTATAAGTAGATTCTCGCTACTTAGTGCACCTAGTTAATAGTACGGTCACGTGACGCATCTGAAATGTGTGATTTAATTGTGCGATGTGTGTGATTTAATTGTGTTGACGATTTACGTCCTAAAAGTTTGTCTAAATTACAAAGAACGTGTAAAAACAACCAGCAAATTAACCTACCTAACTAACCTAAGTAAATCCAAATTCATATTTCCCAAAAACAATCAGTAAAATATGTCTCATTAATTCGACGCCATCTTGACATTTTGTCGATGTTATCAGCTTTGTTATACAAAATTCCCTAATAAGATACAACCACTTGGCTGTCCATGCTAACTATACTTACCAGTGTTACATAGTATGAAGTAGTCTCAGTGAAAAATAAGAAAACGGCCAAATTTGAATCAAAAACAGTATTTAAACCGGACAAAATGATGTTAAGGTTTTTGTGACTTAATTTAAACAATATAATATGAGGAAATATTACTTTGTTTTACTAACTAGCACCATATTCTAGACTACGACAATCAATTCAGAGCTAAATCTGCCCACCCGTTCTCAAGTTTTAGCGAGCCTAAGAAACAGCTCTTCAGGCCTTACTTTTAAATTTTTATGATATGTTATTAAGTAAAAACAATCCTATTGATTTACCCTCTTAACTGATATCATAATATATATTTTTTTTTTTGCATTTTCCGGGTTCCATTCCCGGCATAAACATATTTTTATAGTCTTTGAGTGCAGTTCTTTTTGTTTTCAAAAAATTCTTCTTTCAGCAAACTTTCATATTTACAACATTTAAACTACTTTCCTGCCATGTGGCATAGCTGTAGGACGCATTATTATAAATAGATTTTACTTTCTAGAAAACTTTCACAACTAAACCATATCATGGCTAATTTTCGCATTAAAATAGGAGATATAGCTTTAATACACACACGGAGACAAATAAAATTACAGATCGCGGGTGTATGACAAAGCAGTCACGAGACTGCAAAAGTTGGCCTGTTTATGTAGCAGTGTTCGTGAAGCGCCTCGCTCTATCTAGAGAATATATAATCTTAGTATGAATGGAAATAATTTTAAAAAGGTAATATCATAAATCACGTCAAATTTTATTTATTTCCATCATTGGTTGCCTACCTCAAATGCCATTCATGTTTCAAGACAATATTTTTCTTTGTTTATTGCTCCAGCCGAGTGTATATTCGTAAATAAAATTAAAACTTTATTCTTCATGTCACAAATTTTCATTTCAACGCTCACCGGGTTATTTTCGTTAACAGCTAAATTACAACGCATTTTTCTAACCAAAAAATATAATTTATTGACTGAAGCCGTAATGAATATTACATTAAAGAATTTGTTGTTAATTTGTTCTTTTACAAGATACTTTTTAATAAAACTGTGTTTATAAAATTTTCAAATTAACAATTACTCGTTTTCAAGTCTATTGTCGTGTATGTTTTCTTTAAGTTTGTAGAGTAGTAAACGCTATTTTTTATTACAAGTAAAGTAATTTTAACAAAATACCTACGTGTGTATTGTATAAAATATATTTTAGCAAATAATATATAATATAATATTATCATTATTTGTGGCGGTGTATAAACATCTGTCATATATACATACTTTCAATGTTTTTGCTTATTGATGACCGATGGGGGAAACTTTTTGTATAGTATACTAATAATGATAACCTTTTTGTTGGAAAAGGCCCAGCTTTAAGGTGTTCGACCTTAAAGATGGTCGTACACCTGACATCATTGACTATAATAATTTGTTATAAAGTACTATATACACTTATAATTTATAACCAAAGCTATTGCCATTTTAATAGGATAGCACAAAAATTCATGTCATTATGTACAAATTTTTCATTCTTGTTTAGTACTAAATATAATCACTTCTATGTTCTTACTTCTAAAATAATCCCAAATGATTTTTGATCCGTATCGAAAAACCTGTTTTCTTAGTTTACCCTTTTTTATGTAATCGTCGAGTTTATCTTTATTCTTATCAAGTCTTATGTTATAGTTTTTTATCTTGTATTTTCTGATAAACGTAGTTCTTCGAAGATTAATAATTTTTTATATTTATACATATGTAACAACAACGGGATATAATTGCTAACATGAATTAATTAAATCTTTTTTTTAAGTTGCCAAGATTTATAATACCTAAGAAAACCAGTTCAGTGACTTGGCATTAAAAATTTAAAGACCAACGTCCATCAAACTAAATCGGGTAAGCAAAAATGCTTATGAATTAAAATCATTCAGATTTTAAAAGTTTATGAACAATCGTACTAAACGTGTTTTAACCGACAGGAAGAAGTGTTATTAAATTTTAAAAATGCTACGATGTTGTGTATAAGTAGTTGTATCTTGAAGTAGTCCGGTACAGATTTCGAAAAAATACTTATGAACCATTTCAACAAAAAAAAGGAAAGTATTATTTGGTGCCTGTTAATTACTTGACGATGTCCACAAAAGATGAATGAGTTAAGTTAAAATTTTATTTACACTGTGGATTCTGTTAGACAGATTTAATCTTCTGCGTCTAGAACAAATTTACTTAAGAATGAGGAATTCTATAGATTGAGAGAAACACGCGTAGTATGTTTTAAGCAAATATCGGCTTTCTTTGTTCCTTTTAATCATTTATCTTTAAAGACTCCCCCGTGGTAAGAGCCTCTTGATGAATGAACTTTTTGATAATAACGTCAAATCAATTCTTAAAATCCGGGGCGAAATCATATTCCCTAATTTTTCTTACCTTAAATGCGTTCCTGAACTTATTCGACATTATATTGTACAAAATAGGATTTATCGCCGTTGATAGAAAATACAGCACGCCAGACAAGTAAGTCAGAACAAGGTATACCTGTCAAATAAGAAAAACAAATTTTATATGTAATAAAAAACAAACAAAATTTTTAGGCCGTTCGTAACTTGTTATACAACATTGTTATCCGCGTAATAACTCAAAGTCAAAATTTAGTATATATGTAAAAAACCATTTATTTTTCCTCACATCAAAACTTTTGATGTGTTACTATGAATGATCCTTGATATCTATCCGTTAACAAATACTCAAAATTAACTATATATACCTACACAATGTATACTATCGATTTTAACCGCATAAAAATACAAAAGCTTCAAGTAATGGTTTTGATGTTACTATTTAAATAATTTCTTTTAAAATGTACTATACATATGCTACACGAGCATGTACTTTTGCCTTAAAATTACAATATAATATCTAACTGTTATTAATAAATTAGTGTTTATCCTTTCTTATTAATGCAAAATCTAAGTCGTTTTATAATTAATATTTTTCCAAACAATTTTTACAGAATTTATCAGTTTCATAATCAACTCAAAATTAAGGAATTATTATTGAAAAAGACAAAATTATTTGTCCTAAAGAAACTTATCCAGACGACATTTTTCAACTATGTATTAAACTTTAAATACGTAAAACATACGTTATTGACATTATCACTTTACGAAATAACATTAAAAATATTTTTTTACAAAATAGCTTAACTGTAATCACAATTTAGAAGAGTTACCAAGAAAAATGTGTCAGATGGATGATCCATACTTTTGCCGTAGATCGCGAGTAGCCGTTGAACATGGAACGGAGCCCAACATATAAAGAATGATAATGCGACAGCAACTGCGAAAAGATATATTAACTGTCAGAAAACATTTGGAAAAAAGTAAATTCTATAATTGTTTTGGAAAGATGTTACAAGCATCGCTGCGAAGATTTAAGACAATAACGATAGTAAAAATGTTTTTTTCCTGTCCAGAAAATTGTTTAGTAACATATATTTAATACTACAATAATATACTACTGTGTATAATGTAGCTGTATACAATGCTTTTTAAAAATAACTACATTTAAAAAAATTGATTAAGAATGTCTTTAATTATTTTTTTTGCCGATGGCGTAATCTCGCTTGAAGAATCCCGTTCAGACGATAGTGCTAAAGTGGTAATTAATGTAACTCAAGTTTTATATAGTACTTAAATAAAGAAAGCATAAATAAATCTATTTATTTAACTCGCATGCTATTTCTGAATATATATTTACATGTTGCGCGATATTTCTTTATATTAGTAACGGCTGGTAACATTGTTTACATATCAGACATATTCATGTAAGTTAAAAAGAATGTAAGATATGGGTATTAAATATTAATTATTCATTACAGGCTTTTATACTGATAAAAGCCTGCAATGAATAATTAACAACGTAACTTTACGTTGTTAATTATAAAAAATATTTGTATGTAAATCATTAATAGTTCCACGTAGTAATATTTAAATATATTAGAACACTCACCCAACATCCTGATAACTCTCCTTTGAGATGTACCGTGCCGATACTTAATGTTAGCACTAAACCGGCCGGTACCGTTGACGCTCAACTTTTTAGTAGGATGTAAAACGCGCGATGTACGCAACTTAACACCTATGAACACGTATAGCACAGTAATCACCGACATCGGCGCCACGAAGAACACGAAGCTTGAAATGACAAAAACTTGGTGCACCCCGTGACCCTTCACTGTACAAGCGCTCATGTTCTGGCCGTTCTCAAAGTATGTTACTATGCCAAATTGCATTGCTTGTGGCACGGCTGTGCATAACGCGCATATCCATATGGCAATGATGAAACGGACCGCCCTTGACAACTTGGACATGGTGTGCGACATGAAAGGTCGACATATAGCTATGTATCTCTCAACAGTGAATGCGGTGACTGTCAACACAGTTGCGTTCGCCGATGTTTCCGACGCAAGACCCAACGTTATACAAAATATTTCGCCCAACGGATATGTGTAAGGGTTCCAAAGCCGATATGATTCTAATGGTAATCCGCACACCAGGAGTATCAAATCAGAAACGGCTAAACTGAATAAATAGAAGTTAGTGGCTGTATGCATCGATCTATTTCGCGCGATGACGAAACAGGTGCTCAAATTTCCAAGAATACCGGCAACAAATATAATCGCGTATATTATTGACAATGGTATTATCAAATTCAGTGAATCTGGTTCCGTATATACCGGGGCTTCTGTTTCGTTTGTTCTGTTAAACATTTCTAATACTTCTGGTACAGTCCCCATTATTAAGTAATGAAGTCAAAATCGTAATGTTCGTGAATTTTCTTTTAAATATAATGATTTTTATCTTTATCTTGATTTACACTTCTGCGATCCACATCAGTGAACACCGATCTGTGAACAAGTAAAGCTTTTTATCAAATTAATCAATCTTTTTGTAATACGCACTATCACGTGACCTCGCAATAACTTTAGTCTAAATCTCTTTTCCATGGTCACCGAATCTCGTAAATTTGGGCATGACCTACCCATCCTATGGTTATATTAACAAATAGAACAGTCAATTGAAAGGACCAAGGGAGATGTATATAGTATTATGGAAACCGATATTCAGACAGATTTAAAATAAAATATGAGTTACCAAAACAGAGCTGTATTATAATTTGCCTACACAGCGCAGTGGATAACGATTGTTTTATACCACTGAAGATTTGATTCGAAGACTACGAGGCGAGAGATTTGATTGTTAGTAAGATTGATGGTCATTTAAATTTACCTGGCCATCAACCTAATTAGTAAACCTGCCACCATAAAATTTCCGAGCGAAGATGTTTCACCATCAGTGTATATCATAGAGTTACGCGACTTTCGTGAATATGTTATACATTATTCTAATTATTTAGTTATTATTGTTTAGATAACTTTATTATTCGTAATCTGATTGATTATTTAACAACAAATATCAATATTCGATTCATAATTTTGACTTAAAACTACATAAGTATTACAGATACGTAATATGCGTTATTTTCAATTATAATTAAATTTATGATGCATACATTTATTATAAAAATAGCTGATTCAAAATTTCCCCAAAGCTTAAATGTCAATTTTTGTTGTCAGTGGAAAAAACCCATATCGAAATATTATATGGTATTTAATTTTACACCTAAAATATCTCGAAGTTATATTTTGTTTGTGGTGAGATTTGAAATACCCAATTAAATAAATGAATTAGTGATGGAAAGAGTGTTTTATCTCCAACATGTACGTCGTATGCGAATATTATTTATATTGAGAATATAACTTAGCAGTAAGTACTAGATAAGTAAATTGTATGTAGTGTTATATAGCAGAATACATAGATCGTGTATGTCCCTAGTATTAAGGGGCAAAGCGCACTACCCTTCTTTTGAAGAAACCCCCGTCTTATTTAATTTGTTTGAGTTTGGACATGATTTACTATTCAGTGAGTGAACATGGATTTGCATCAACTTGCTGCAAAAAAAAACCGGAAGAGAACGAGAGAAGTGAAATTAAAAATTGTTTAATCGGTTTATTGTGCAACGTAGATGCACTTAATCAGAAAACGTATATAACAGCTTCATCCGAGTCCCAGATCCAGAAGCAAGATATTAGATCTGAATGGAACGGAACCAAACGAACAGAGTAGGGCAGTTACAAAATATGTACGATATACTGAGAATATTTGTTACATCACTAACGTGAAGTAATTTAAGAGAGACGTATCATTTTCCTAACCTGTTTTATGTTCAATAACGTGAATAAATTAAAGGTGTAGTTTTTTTTATAATGCATAGAGCTGTGGTTTGCTTTATTTTTACCAGCGCTTCGCCTTTCCTACAGCACCCTTTAAATTGAAATTAACTAATATTTGCACGAATGGGGAGAGAGGGGCGGAATTAAACTCGGGTTATGTTGGACTGGAACCGACTTAAAACTCTAATGATGTTTCTCGGACCAATGCAGATTCAACTTAGGGAAAGTATTCCTCTATTTCTTACTCTGTTAAAGCGCGTCAAAACATAAAACGTTACGCATAAGGGTTAGAAAAACCTCCCCACAGCAACTGAACCCTATTATCACGATAAGGCGGAAAGTAGTTCTAGGAGCGACAACACACAATGGCTGCATGGAAAATTAGATAAAAATAAAAGATTGTTAATGGTTATATTAGGTAAATGAAAACGTTAACGAAAGTTTTAAAAAACCTAGTTAAAAACTGAAATTACTTTAAGAGTATTACAAAATAATTAAAGATAAGAAGTTCTCAAAACTAGTCAAAAATAATAAAGATAACTACGTGATTCTCAACAATACTTCATCGTAAGGTACTGACAAAATATTCGCTACGAGAAGAGAAACATTTTTTTTTTCCAAATTTTGAGACATCATGTTTCGTTAGATTTTGTCTAAAAGTTTTGTTTAGCTTTCTGAGAATAGCTTTGAAACCACTTACAGAATTACTTATTTAAAAAATTACGTAACATCCTCATGGAAGTAAAAATAAACATAATCCTGTAAGTAAAAATATTTAAAATTGTTTTTTTTTCAAAATTAATGTTCAGCTACATTCTGAAGTATTTATTTACATTTATCTTGCTCTTATTTCTATGTACTATACTGTTTTAAATACTATGTGTTGTTCTCCTACAAAGATATCCGCTCCAACCGGTTCTGCGCTTGTTTGAATCAAGCGATTACCAGCGACCATCGCCAGGTGGTCGGTACATTCAGTAGCCTTCCAGCACTGTGTTGATCGGTACGCTGCCGACACTGGAGGAACTTACTACCCTATAGGCCGTCAGTCCTCCAAGCAATGTGCTCAGCCCATTGACACTTAAGTCTTGTAATTCTTAGGGCTACGTCGAAGACCTTAGTTCTTTTACGAACTTGTCATTTCTGATTTCATCTCGCAGAGATACTCCGTGCACAACCCTCTCCATTTCCCTTTAGATAGCACTCAGCCGTTTTATAAGCCCCATTGTAAGTAGACACGTCTCAGTTCCGTACTCGGAGCATACACGAATTAAAAACTTTAGCCTTCAGACGCTGCAGTAGCTGGCACAAGAAGATGTTTCGTAGCCTTCCGGACGCTGCCCGCCCCAGATGAAAACACCGATTGATCTCGTTTTGATAGTTGGACTTACCAAGCTTGGCTATTTGTCCCTCATAGACATACACATTCGTTAACAATTTCCATGGTAAAGCCGCTAAATATAAGAGGCATGGCGAGAACATGAACATTCGTTATAGTCTTCGTCTTCTCTATATTCATTTTAAGACTTACGAGTTGAGACACTCTACAGAGGTTATCGAGCATTTTGCCAAAGCCATCCAAGATCTGAAAAAAAGATTGAATAGGCATTTGATAGTTTAATGCGCTTTAACTAACATAGACCACATCATCACTTAACATCAGGTGGGATCGTGATCAAGCATTGACCTGTATGTTTATAAAAAAAATCTTAGCCAAGACAATGATTTTATCAGCGAATTGTGAGTCATCGACTTGCCGTTTATGTAGGTGCTAAGTCCTCTTCAGGGCAAAAGCTTGAAGACTTCTAAGAGATGGGCTGACTTGGTAGCGTTTTCGTACACCGACTTCAACACTTGGATATACGGTAGTCTACAGCATCTCTGCAGCGACTGAAACACAGCCCAGGTTTTGACTGAATCAAAGGCTTTTTTAAAATTCACAAAAGCTAAACGGTATAGCAAGTTGTACTGTTCAGTCGTCTGTATAACTTGTTGCAGCGTATGTTCGTGGTCTATGGTGTTAAAGCTTTTTCGAAATCCGGCTTGTTCGGGAGAATGACCGTCGTGAAGCCTGTGTGCGAGATGACTCGTTATGAATTTCGAAAACATCTTGTAAAAGTAACTTAAGAGTATGATGAGCCTGCATTTCTTCAACCGGGTTCCGTCACGGTTTTTGAAGAAAAACCCCCCCATACCCCTGTTCCATGTTATTGGTATTTTGCTTTCAAGTATGACGGAGTTAAATAACTTTTGAAAAGCATTCAGTACTGATCGTCCACCTCCTTTTAGAAGCTTAGCTATGACTCTGTCAACACCCAGCGCCTCGTTATTCTTGAGCTATTTGAGAGCCATACTAATCTCGTATAGGCTGTCATCCGGGATGTCTTTAGTATAGTGTTGTCTTAAATTAGCTCTTGGGTCAAAACCTTGATCGTTGACAGATGCACGTTTAGTCGTGTAAAGTTAGAAATTCTCGATCTTGGCCAGAAGCTCTGGTCGTAACGTAATGATTCTGCGGCCATCTACTTTGAGTTTCGTTTGCCGGCCGTTCCCAAGAGAAGATATTCCAGCTAATTAATACTTTGGAACCTTTAGTCTGCTCGACTGCCTCGATCGTCTTGAATATCTGCGTTCAGCTGTCTACAATGCGAAGCTTTATCAGAATAATGCAAGACCAGTCCCCGCTTTTCGTCGATACGCAATTTTTTTACTTCTTTTAAACCGCTAGGTTTGAAACATTTCGACCCAACTGTGCGGACAGTTTCTAGAACGCTGTCATTGTACTTGACCACACCAGAGCAGTTTTCCGGACAATCGAAACTGTGTAGAAGTTAAAACTAGAAATAAACACGGTTTTGGATCTGGGCGATTTCTGGCCGCAGCATACGTAGCAGACTTCATCAGTCGATATCTCTCAAATTTGAGTTTAAGATTTAATATGCCATTTAGTTATTACTCATCGTGTTAAACGAAATGATCACTGAGACATCATTGATTATTTGGGTCTATCAACATGATGAAGTCAATTTAATTTTTACTCATATCGTCCTGACTCTTCTAGGTTCTTTTCTTATACTGCCGCTTTATGAACAAAGAGTTCATTGTATAAAAAGTTGAAATATATGAAAATAAAAACTAACTGATAATAAATACCTTCATTTCCATTGTAAAACAACATTTATATTTTACGATCTTTTATTCAAACGTAGAAGGTCAAATGATCATGAGATGGTATTAATACCTGTTCTAAGAAATAATTATAGACGATGTTGTAAAAAACTTAATAGTTAGACTTTAATATTAAAAAAATCTGGAATATAGCGGTAACCAGACAGGTCACTTTTAAATATAGGCTTCTACTTAAAAATTTTATCTGGACAAAATAATCTATTTGGTAAAATTAGCAACGAACTTCAGCCTGCTGGATTTATTATATTTATAATACATGATTATTAGTTAAGATAAAGTGCTGAAATTTTCACAAAGATTACGTGTAATGTATCTTTTGTCCTGAACGTATGTGGTGGCAAATGACCTATTAAAATAGTTTTTTAATTACTGAGCCGTTCCCGGGATTAGCTTATGAAAACAAACAAAAATATTAAAAATGTTTTTTTATTCGTATCTAACAATTACAATAAGAAGTTTTAATTACGATAATTACAAAGTTTGTTATTAAAAACTTTAAGAAAATATTTTATAAAAATGCACCATAATAAAACAAAACAGTCTTGCTCTATCACAACGGTTTTAATAGATTATTTTTCTTTATGCCAGAATTGCTTACTAATAATTTTAACTTACGTTACTAAAAGTACCCTTTCTGTTAAAATTGTGTATAATGTTTTGACTACTGTAAACTAATCTAATTAAAAAATATAACCTCATGATTATTTGTGATCAATACGAATTGATTTACAAATCAAAGTCTTACGAAATATTATAATTGTTTTATGTCCTATCATCTAAAACAATTCAGTACGCACAACGAATTTAAGCCCCTACAATGCGCTTGATAAATCTATGGGACAGGACCATGAAACAAATAAAACAAAAGATTTAAATTAAAAAATAACCTGTTGGTCAGCTATAATTTGTCTAATAGAGATCGTAACAATCGTAATTAAACTTTTGTAAACGTTAACAAACAATAAGTGTAAACAGTATCCAACCAAAGTCGTCTTTCTTCTGCCCTAGTCCCACTTTATGTATGGTCGGCACAACATGTTCTTCTCTTCCAGTCTCGCCTATCAGTCGTCATCTCATCGGTTACCCCTTTCTTACTCATG
>DWLS01002885.1:0-16964 GCA_018246255.1 Pachliopta kotzebuea | reverse complement strand
ATATATATATATAATTTCTAGCTCGCGGAGTCCGAATCCGCGAGCGCAGGGTTCGATGAAGCTTTCACGGCCACAATAGTGGCCGAAAGCATCGACATCACCCGAAAAAAAAAAAAAAAAAAGTATTTAATAAACCTGGAGTTACCACCATACGTATGTGTACTAGAGTTATGGATCTTTTTGTTTAATATGTTTCGGTTTGTTCTATATTTGTTTTTGTTTTTTTGATAAAACCTCTTTTTCAGGGTTCATAATGTGGTCCATAGCCAAGCCTATGAGAATTTAAAAAAACAGGTTGAATTTGTAGTAAATAATCTATTAAAAATGTTTAAATTAAACAGAAAGGAATTTACGTGTGAGACGGCAAATATTAATAAAACAGATTTTTGTATTATTTAGTAAATAAGTGGATGGGGTAGAATCTAAAGTTTTTAAGCTTCTGTGACTATTGTTATTATTATTATGACTGGCTTAATACAAATAAATTTTTACTGTTTCCATTTTAGTTTTTATTTATTGGATATATGAGAATATGCATTTGTTTATATGTATTTTTTTTTATTATTTATTATTATGTTATGTATATATATATTTCATTATCATCATCGTTTTAGTTTAATCTTGTGACAACTCTGCATCACTCAAGGTAGACTGGAAGATAATGCCTAAGGAATTAAGCCGACCTTTACACGATGTGTATAAATAAATAATAAAATAAATATATAAATATTATACTAGTAAAATTACTGGGGTAATGAGACTTAACAAAGCATATATCAAGGCGATGAGCGCAATGTGGTGCAGTGTATTACATCTTAACTAGCACCAAGTGTTATGGATAAGTGTAACACTTACCATTAGATGAAAACCTTGTTCATCAAGTCGGCACGTCAAATAAAAAAATAATCTATTGTATATAGCCTAAAGTCTTCTGAGACGAATAAATACCCATATTCTAATTTAAAATTTTAAGTTAGCTTACTTTAATACAAACATTTCAATTGATCAGATAAAAAGGATTTAAGAAGCCTAAGCAGGAAATTATGATTAGATATATACATTAGTATTAAAATTATTTTATGATATTTCAACAGATTCTCTGTTTTATCCAAATTTTAAAGTATCACTTTTAACTTAACAAGTTATTAACAATTTTATAAGTATACATTATACATAAAGAAAACTGTGCAGTTAAGTAAATATTGTTTCATGTAAAGCATGTAGAACAAAACATGATTGCTGTAAGTCTTTAATCCTACCTTCGATGCATTATGCACTAGAGAAGCTTTTAAAGGCGTCACCCATTCACTTTAAGGCGTACAAAAGAAGCTGCATCAAAGTGGTGATGACGGAAAATCATCGTGATGATTTTTACAGTGTCTTAACTGTCTTCATAGAGAAAGATTTATAATGACGTTAATTGCTTCTATATCTCAACTATGAGTTTAAATGTCTTGTATTTCAAAGTGAAGAGGGTTATTTGGACAATAGTGTAGTGTTTATCATTCTAACTCACAACCAAATTATTTTGGACAGAGTATGATTATCACGTGTAACTCGTGTTTATCTCTCATTATTTTTTCTATTATATGTGGTAACAAAACTAGTGAGTTATTCCTGATAGTAGACAATTTTTAAGATAAAATAATAAAAAAAACCCTTAAAAAAGAACTTTTTTTACTCTAAGCGAGGATACGAACAAGGAGTTTACCTCATAGTAAGTTATACACTTGCCTATAACAACGTGGTGCTGGTTAACATGGTATACACAGCACCACATTGCGCTCGTCGCCTTAAGACATGAGGTGTTAAGTTTCGTTAATCCAGTAATTTTACTAGCATACAGCGCCCTTCAAACCGGAACACAGTAATTTTTAGACTGTGCTGTTTGTCGGCTGCAATAAGATCTGCAGTGGCAACTACCTAGACCAGTATTTCCAAACCTACTTCGTCGTCTTACTTTTGAGTAAAAAAATTTACATGTCCCCTTCGACCCTTGCAATTTTTATTCAATGCACTCCAAAAACGACTTAAAACTAAAACATGCAATGAATTATATTAGCAATTTTTTTTTTAATTTTCGTTTCCTCCCTGAACGACAAATTGCGCCACCTTGGGAAATACTGACCCAGATCGATTCCCGTGACGGAGACCTACTACCAGTAAATATATTATACTACCAAATAATAAATTTAAATATAGTTTAATATTTATAATAATAGATTAATGTTTTAATTTATTATTATATATTCTAAAAAAAAATATTGAACGCTATAACGTTACAATGGGCGGACTTAATGCCTTGAGGCATTCTCATTACTAAATATTCATATTTTATATAACGATATTTGTTATCAAGTAAAATTAAACTATATTATGAATACTTAAAAGTGAGCCGATTAAAATTAACATAATTATTGATGTTTTTTTATAATGATAAATATCTGAAACGAAAATAGCTATAATGGCATTTGCATGGGAGATAAATAATTAATGGCTTTGAGAACAGATTTAAATGTTACATTTATAGGCAATAAATCTACTTGCTCTACTATTAGTGTCGTACTATGAATAAAAAATTAGTACAGAGTGAGTGGGAGTTTATAACAGAGGATTCAGTAGCTTTATAGTCCATTAATGTATTTTTTCTGGAGGTGTTTAAAAAAAAGGTGGAAGCTGTGTCTACAAAAAAGATTTGTGAGCTTTAGCTACAAATTAAAACAAAACATCACTTAACAATAGGTGAAAATGTTTAATTATATTATTACATACATTTTTAAAATACATAACATGAACTAATTTAGCAACACTGTATGCAATATTCATTTGCATTTCAACCTTTTTAAATGTAAGAGTCCATTAGTTACTGCCGTGGGCTGTTGATGATGATGATGATGAAAAATAAAAGTTGATTAAAAAATATTATTATTAGGTATTTCAAAAGATTTGCATTATATATATGTATGTATTTTTCACACCAAACCAGCATATGTCCAGAAGTGGACTTCGATCAGCTGATGAAAATGTATGAATATATCTAGATATTGATTTCTTAAATATTTTAAATCGTTTGCGAACATTCCTGTAAAATCTTAGACTTCTAGGTGAATCTTATTTTAGGTGAACACTTATCAAAAACAACACTTTTTAAGAAGTGTTCTGAAAAATATTTCTTTTGGCGTAAATAATGATTGCAATATATATTCATAGGAAATGTTGAATAGGATATGTTTTTCTATTAGTCTGATTTAATATGAACAGTACCCTAAAACAGTGAGTAGTGGAGTTTAATAATAAGTCTATATATCTCGGAGTTGCAGCAGTCGTACAATCTCAAGATTTATGGTCGTTCATCGATAACGTTATATAAATAATTTTAATGCGAATTCTAGGGTCATTGGAATCTAAAACGGTTGCACTTATACATATATAATTACATAATTATTATTTATTAACTTCATTATTCGATGGATGTACATTAGTAATATATTTAAGTATCGTTCATTAATTTTTTTATGTGACGAGACGGGCAAGGCATACCTGATGGTAAATGATACGCTTACCCATAACGTGGCGCTGGATAGGATGGTATACACAACACCTCATTGCGCTCGTCGACTTGATACGTAGTGTTAAGTCTCGTTACCCCAGTAATTTCATTAGCATACAGCACCCTTCAAATCGGAACATAATTATGATTGCATATTACTACTGGCGGCAGAAATAGAAGCTGCGATGGTCCCTACCTAGGCGATGTCCGCTAACGGAGTCGTACCTCCAGTAGGACTTTACTGGTACCTCAAATATTGAAGAGATTACTGTACCGATGAGTTTACGTTGTAAGTAAACAATATGAAGGAACTGCTGTTAACATGTACGGTTAAGCCTGTACGAATAACTCTGGGTCATTACTGGTGTATCCGCAAATTGGGTCACACCTGAACTGCGGAGTGCCTGCTCTAGAAACCCATTAACCTCTGACCTACCCGACATTATCAAGAACGGTTTTGCACATATTATAAAAAAAAATATAAAAGTTTTTAGGAATTTTTAAACAAAATAAATAAAGTATAGTATGATAAAGTAGTTACATATATATTTTGGGTATTATATTACTTAAAGGATGTTTGATTATTATATTAACTGTACAGGTCTTTTATGAAGTACTCCAAAAGAGACCTATGTCTAGCAGTGGACGTCGGTAGTAATTAAAAAAATAAATATCACAGGAATGAAGATTCAAAACAAACATAAATTATCAATAAGATGATGTTGTATCAAAAGATAAAACGGTCCTTCAAAACCCCGGACTAGCTACACAGGATTCAAATAACCTAAACACGTGGACATCAGTATTATTGGTTTAACGATAACATTGTTTTACACCCAGTACGAGTAGATTACTGTTTAGTATTATAACAGCAGTCCATAGCTGGACATAGTCCTTTTTCAATGATGCTTACAAGAGAGTCCAGAAATATCGGAAAGTTTCGATTACATTAAGGAAATATGTTTCTGGGCATAGAATAATTGTTTTGGAAATAGACGTAAGTTATAGTTTTTCTTTATATTATACACCATTAGTAGACATAGAAAATACATTTTAAATCACTTGTACTTTGTTCCGTTTTAAAATAATATTGTTATCGCGGTGCTCTTGGATGAAATAATTGGGTTAACTTAACAATGCGCCCCAATTAGCTAAACAGTGAGCCCGAGGAAAACCGGCGTTGACAGAATAATAGGACGAGGGTGCTTGAGTACATTTTATTGTTTACTTTGGTACACTTAAGGCTCTGAACAAAAGCTAAAAGAGAATAAAAATATCTTGCTCAGCGGGTTTTTAAAGGTGTAACTATAGTGAAAACATATATACTACATATTTTGAAATATTAATATGGATAGCTACCTATGAACAATTTTCTTAGATCTATGTCTAAAGGAACCGAACAAGGTGTTCACCCGGTGGTAATTGTACGCTTGCTCATAACAACGAGGCGCTGGTTAAGGTGGTAGATTTCTGATGTTGAATAAGTGAACTTTTTTCCTACAATGAATAAAAATTTTAACTTTGACTTTGGTGGTGTACACAGCAGACACATTGCTCTCGTCGCGTAAGACTAAGCTGTTAAGTCTTGTTGTCTCAGCAGTTTTACTAGCATACAGCACCCTTCAAACCGGTTCACATTAATGTTTGCGAATTACCTAAACCTACCTAATAGGTCTCCGGTATTAGATACTAACCATCAAAAGAAAAATTCTTGAGATTTACATAGGACACATTTGCTGCACCGCGTAAGGTATTTTGTTAGTATAGTAAGTTTGATAGCTTAAGCAGCGGCAATAAAATCGAATACAAAAAGAAGCTAATATGCATTCCAGTGCTGGCTGTTGAACTAATCAAAAGAGGAGGAAGTAGGTCGTGAACGTTCAAGTGGCGTTTGAGAGGCGTTTCACGCTAGAACCACGGATTGAGAGTCACCTAAGCGGCTTTTCAAATGGAAATAAAGTGGTCTCCACTTGTTATTGTTACTACTTATAATACTTTCAAAGAACTAAGCAAACAATTTATATCAAATCGCTTTTTTTAAACAAATAAAAAAATTTTCAGTAATGTTATTGAACCTCATCTACGACGATAAAGATTAGGACTAAATATGTTTTTCAGATCACAATCGTTGATTTGTATTCTATGGTCATCAGTCAGTTACTTCATTGATTTCTTTTGCAACTTTATCTTCTTTTTTTCCCTTTTAAACAAACATGGTTTTGAAGGCGTTGCCTCAGGTGAAAAGATACAAGAAGTCTTGTATTTTCTAATTTAATGCTTCATTAACCTCCATTAATTTCACGTCAAAATTAAAATGGTGAATAGATTAGTCGACCGCAGCTTCTATTGCAGACGACAAACAGTGCCGTGCAAACATTACTGTGTTTCAGTTTGAAAGGTGCTGTATGCTAGTGAAATTACTATGGTAACGTGACTTAACATCTCATATCTCAAGGCGACGCGCGGGATGTAGTGCGGTATATACCATCTGAACCAGCGCATTTTGTTATGGGCAGGCGTATTACTTACCAATCAGGTGAACGTCTAGCTCGTCTCGTCGCCTAGTGGAATAAAATAGAATGTTCTGTCTGGAACATAAATCCATTGGTGTTGGCTACAGTTTGAACGTAATGACTCGGATATTCAGCAGTTAACTACCTAACTTTTGCACTTAGCTTATAGAAAGAAATTAAGAATAAAATTTAAAGTTTAATTCAACAGGAGTTAAATGGTTTATTCATTTTTGTGAATAAAACGTATATAATAAACGGGTAAGTAACGAAAGTAGTAAACTGGGGCGCACTTGAGCGGGTGCGGGAGTGGTTCAGGCGCCAGCCCGTTCAGGGTTACTGACCTAACAAGTTGCATATTTTCAGAGATAATTATATCAAATTTTTTGTAGCGTTGTTGTTTAAATAATATCTGTAATAAAAAATATGTCTATGAAGGTACAACACGATAAACAGCAAGAGCTAACGTAACATACAGTATATAGTATGTCATTACCTGAGAGACAGTGAGAAGGTACGAAGGCGCGCAACCGACAATTGTAATGAAAAGACAAATAAATTTATAATAAGTATTATATTTACTAACAGGACTATTTTATAATTGTGCTGGAAAAATCTCATAAGAAATAAAGTAAATATGGCTCCAATAAATCTTGATACTATTAACAAACTTAGTTCCCAGCCTAATATTCCTTAATGCCAGTGTTAGATCCTAGAAGAAGTCACAACATGCCCTCGTCTTTTAACCTGATTATAGAATCTTTAATATTAGGAAAAAGAGGATTGTACTGAAGTTTATAGAAACTTCAGTACAATCCTCTTTTTCCTCATATTCTATACATCTTAATTTATAGCCCACAAACACCTTGCTAATGAAATCGTTCCCAAACTAGGTTGTAGCTGAAAATCTGCGTGTCGTTTACAGCGTTGCAACACTTACACTGAGCTACGGCTATTTTGTACTATTGCAGTACACAGCAGCAGCAAAAGTATGATATAAAATGTTTATTTACTTTGCAATTTAATACTCATTTGTTTAACTGTTATTGTACTGCGTGGACAAATAAACTTATATATCTATTTAAGTCCGATGTCTTTCTTCTCTGCCAACTTGTCAGTGCGATCAATTAGCTACCCTTCGTTCTCCGTATGAGGTCTATAGTCTCATGCAATATGTATCATGACCATATTTTACAACAGCTTATAAATTATTTGTGATGTCAGCATGCAAGTGGTCCTGGCTGTGCCCTTGTCTTCTTTATATAGTCGCAAGGTAACAACGTAAGATTTTTATCTTCCTAACAATAAGTCAGTAGCCATACCATACATACGCTGCCGACTTAAATAACTTGACTAATATCAATACTAGTCCGAATAATACTTTAACTCTTCTGGGATGTATATTATATCAATTATAAGACTAAATTTGATTAGGGTGTAAGAGGTCCCACATAATACCTCACGGGACTTAGGCCACCTCACCTGCTTTGGGTGCATCCTGCTAATCAACAAAGATCTAGCTTCTCGCCAGTCCGTATTGGGCCAGTGTTGTGGGAGACGGCCCAAATCCTCCCACTATTTGGGAAGACCCATGTCCAGCATATTTCATTATTGAGAAAAAAAATCTTTTGTAATTATTCGATCTATTTAATTTTCTAATATAACTTATCCTTATTTTTATTGAGTGGAAAGTAATGGTCCTAATATACAGAAGCAAAACTAGATGGTAGCTGAAAATAATTGTGTTGTTCATTTTGTGGCAACATATGCATTGAACTATCGTTATTTCACACCATTGCAGTAAAATATTTTTTGTTCATTCGGATTGCATGGAAGGGATCGCTTATCTATAAGGCCTCCTTTGCCCACATTTAATGATTATAAGTTTAGTAATTTAAGTTGTTTCGCTGTATCAATTTATTTTTGTGAGCGATAAAGAGTTTATCTACCTGTCTATGTCAGTTCGGTTAAACGTCTTATGCAACGATCGTTCACCTGTTATTTTATAATTTTGTAATTCTTATGGTTTATTCAAGATTAAAAAAACGGTAAGGAGTCTATTAGAACGGATATGGTTCCTGCTACCCGTTATCAACTGCGAGTTGCACCGCACTCGTAGCGCCTTATGCACCACTCCATTGTAGGGTTGTCGACAATTTTTTATTAATTTTTTTAGTAAAAATTAAACTACATAAATATATGTATATTTTAGATCGATTTGTTCTGAATAACACTTGCAAATAATCTTGATGTTGTGCTATGAATGTGTAGCTAAATTTATGAATTACATTTTGGTGTGACTTTATGTTTTATATAATAAAAATAATAGAATGTATAAAGAAGTCAATGATAAAAATTTGGGAACGGCAACCCTAATGGGTTCTTCAGTGCAGTAACACAAGCCGACACGCATACATTTCCGTAGAAGACTCCAGCCGGAATGACAATCAGGCCATTGTCTATTGTAAACGGAGGCCGCTCCGTGGTGGAGGATACGCCTTCGGGCTTAGCGGGTGATCATGTAGGGATGCGATGAGTAAGGCTCGTAGTAACACATTGACTCGGCAACCTGTACCCAGGTACAATAACCTTTGTTTTGCGAACTTTTGTTGGCGCTGAATGCTATGCTGGTTAGATTTACTGGTGCGATGTCGGGAAGGCATTCAGATCCAGTGCAGTGAACGACTATAGTGAATACAAACAAATGAGAAAATTCCGTACTGCATTTGGACACATTTTTTCTCTAATTAATCCTTTATTTAGTTTAATTAAAAATTTTTTTGGAAACAATATACCTATGACTTTTTTAAATATAGTCGTAAAAATGTTATAAAAGCAATACTTCAAATAAATATTTTTGTGTTCTATTCATAGAATGACTTCAGTCATGAAATTAACCAAAACTAATGTAATATAATTTTAATAACTTTTGTTTATTATCTTACTAATTTCTTATACAACTTTTTTTTTAAACAGTCTGGGTAAAAAAACTACATCATTTTAAAAAAAAAATTCTCGGTTTCCTAAATTGAGAAATTAAATAAACTGTACATAAGTGAAAATATTTAAAATGCCTTTTTTTTGACAATTACTTGTTTTCTTTTTTCAAAATATACGTACATTCCGCGTTTCTTTAAAGTATTTCGTAAACTTTGTGAAACTCAAATATTTTGTAATAGATCCCGTAGCGATGATAACACTTTACTTCTGAGCTTTCTCTTTATATATTTTTCGTGTTGAAATAAACATGCGTGTAAATTTGAATGGAGAATTCTTAAAGTGATATCGAAGTTCCACTTGTTAGCAGGTATAATCAAATAGGAAAAAACTTGTTAGTAAATACTATATTTGTACTGTTTCTTGAATTTTTGAAACAATTACTTTACAAGATGAGTTTATTCAAACAATTATTTCAGTTGTTGTATGCAACGAATTTCCTTGAAATCTATTAACATTAAGCTATGCAAATATTGAAACAATTTTGCATTCACTTAAAAATGTTAAAAAAAGGTATTTAAGAGTATATTTGTATATAGATAATGCTTTTCTTTATGTTAAATATGTTAATAATCATTGTGCAGCCAAATATCGTATAGTTCAATAAATAGTATGATAGTCAATATCATGATTCTCATGAATATAAACGTACTAGATTATTTTGGCTTACCTTATTTATATTTTCTTTTTTCAAAAGAAAACCCTTTTACGGTTTCCTCATGTTTGTTTATCTGAAAACAATAAGACAATTATTTAAATGATATGTAAGTTACAGTCTCAAAAGTAGTAAAACGAATACGCCGTAAGCTGTGCTGGATCAACATCCTTAGATTTATAGCATGCTAAAGTTATATACAGTCAAGATAAACTTTATTTTTTACCACCATTAACCTTTACCAGACCAGCTTTACCACACCATAAGTTTCACATGGATATCTATACATAACCCTTATTTACTAAATGGTTCTGTCTGAACTGTGTAAAAGAACTGTATTTTTTTTTTATGTAAAAACCCACGCGGTTTGATACAGTGCTTGAAGGACGTAATATTAATTGTCATACTAACTGCACATTGATTGAACAATTCATTGGTGCAGGCAGGATCCGAACCCAGTACCTTCGGAGTGGAAGGCAGGTGTTCAAAACACTAGGCTAGCATGGTTTGAAAGGCGCTATATTAAGTAAAATTACTGCGGTAACGAGAATTACTATAGACGACAAGCGGAATGTGATGTAAGAAATAGTAACTCATTATTTTGGGTTAACCGTATCCTTTAACGTCAGGGTAACATCTCGTGTAATAGACAAATATTAAGGCTGCATCTTGTTTTGTAGACTTTAAAGGTTCTATATAGAAATTATAGTCACAAAAGTATAATCAAATAATAAGAGTATATTTTGAAAGACTTGTAAATGATATTCTCCAGTGAGAGTCAAAGACACAATTTAAAAGTGAAGAGGATAGAAGGACTATTTAAGTGTAGATCATTGAACCAAGAATTTGTAACTTTGCACAGTATATCCGGTTGCGAATGCAATTGGACTGCAATAAGAAATGAGAAACTACTTTTATCCGTTCTGTAACTCTTAAGTGCGATATGTTATCCTAAATTATAACGTTAAACCCAATGCTAATATAATTTGTTAACATACATCGCAAACATTAGCTTTACAAGTTAACCTGAAAACTCAACACGACAAACTTGATATTAATATTTCTTAAGTAACAAATTAGTATACTTTCAATACTTACAAAGAAACCTTGAAAACTTAATTACGTTTTCAATTTCAAGTTTTGATTAAACTAATTTAAATGAGAGACGGATCGAGGTCGGATGCCGACGGAAATACTTGAACCATGCTCCGCAGGTGATATCAGATATTGAGTTTACAAACGCAGAACTTACTAAGAACTCCATGTTTAACTAAACTGTAGGATAAAATCTTAAAAAACTGAAAACATCTTTGTCGACTGTTAAAATCATCATAGTCTTTATAAGGCACATAAGCAAGCTATAACCATCTACGGGCGGATCCAGTTTTGGCGCCAGAGAGGGTCACATAATCGTGGTCAAGTCAAGAACTTATAATTTAATTTTGATAACAATAGATACAAGTAAAAAGTATGTGTAAGTCTCGTTACCTCAGTAATTTCACTTCTTTTTAATCTTTATAGGCACGCGATTTGATACATGTCTTAAAGCACGTGATATTAGTTGTTATACTAACTGCACATTAATTGAAACATTCATTGGTGCAGGTTCGGTTTCGAACCCGGTATCCTCGGCGTGGAAGGCATGCGTTCAAACCACTAGGTTATTACGGCTCATGGGAACACAATGTTAGCAGCAGAAATAAATGCAGATGTATAGATAAGATATTCAAACTTAAAGATAGCTAAGACGTGTTTTCTTTAAGTACATTGTCTAAGAGAAATTTCGTATTACAAATGAGGCTACCTCAAGAAAGAGGAAGTAATACTCTGGCTACTCCAAAACCACGCGAGCGTATCAGATCAGCTCATTATAAATTCATTACACAGCCATTAAGCGAAAAATTATAATTTGGCAGGCGACAGTTCCTTTACGGCGGGCGTACCGGAAAATGGCAACGGTACGGTTACGCATTAGACGCGGTTTATTTTTTCTATGGAAGGTTTGTGAACTCATCGCGTTATTTGAATACTAATAACCACAATAGTGAGTATTGCATACTCTCAGCTAATTGTTCGATATAAATCCTAATGTTGAATTGGCTAAGTACTTGTAACGGTACGCGTACAGTAAGGCTTGCCGTCAGTAGGATAAAACAAATTGCCACTTTTTGTATAGGACGATGCAACGACAATGACACGAGCAAGACGGTCACTTGATAGTAAGTGATACGCCTGCTCATACCTCTGGTTAAGATTTTATACACAGCACCACATTGCGCTCGTCGTCTTTAGTCATAAAGTGTAAAGTCTCGATAAACCTAGTAAAATTTCTGTCTGTAGTATCCATAGTAATGTTTGCACAGTACAGTTAAGCGGCTGCAATAGGAGCTGTACTAGTAACTACCTAGATGGTCTACGGCAAGAGGGACTTACCAACAGTAATACTGCCAAATGATCGTAAGGTTCTAAACTTAGATCGAAAACGTGGTTTGTTTCTAGTACGATATACCAACAGTAAGTTAAAAAAGTTGATTAATGATAATTTCAATCTTAACTGAATAATAACTTATTATATTTCTTTACTACTCTGCTGTTCAGGAGTTGCGGTCCTCATATTAACATGCTCCTTTTTGAAGACGTTTTCACTATCTTTAACTAAGGTTTTCAGTTTTTTTTTGGGAATTTTCGAGAGTTTTTTTATTTACTTAAGCTTTTACTAGATCTTAGCTTCGCATGATTTAAAGTTACAATGATATCGTGGATGGTTGAGCGCTCGAATGTTGCAGTTGTCTGCAAATTTACAATATCAGGATGGTGACTTACCAGGCGGGTTCAAGGAAACCTAAGCACCATCCAAACTCCACATGTAACCTTGGAATCAAACCAGAGAGCCTCGTATTACAAAGCTTAGCCACTGCACGTCGCAGGCAGTTAAACGTTATTTACGTCATAGTAGTGAGTACAGTGCAGCATGTCGATTACTATTTATTCAAAAAAAGTACCAATTAGTTGGATTTATTCATTAGCAGCTATAATGTATCTGATTTATTACATTCATTAAAGTTAACGGATTTTTGTCTGTTAATTTCATTCTTCGATAATATTTATACTTAAAAATCCTTATTGATAGGTGTAAGAGGAAAGGGTTAATGTTACTTGATAAAGTTCCAATATTTTTTAAATAATTTTCATTTGCACTTACGCTACTTAATACGTTTCTTCGTAACCACAAAACGCTTTGAAAAATGGTATTATTTTTTTTAGTTAGGTAAAGACACGCCTATTCCCCGATGATGTGTAATGCTGTTAATCATTTGACCGACTTAAACAGCTCATCGGATACCGGCCTCTACTTTGACATGAATACAACGTATTTTTATAATAATGTATCCTTTTTTTATATAAAACGTGTTAAGTAAATTGTTCAAAGGCGGCTTCTGCGATAGGCAAAAATCTGAAAAAGAGTAACTTCAAAGACTGCAATTTTTAACAGCGCACTTAAATAAGGTAGGGGAGAAAATTAGCTGAAAACTTAGCAGAGGGTTGTCTCCTGCGTAAATTCCTTTGATTATTTTTTTCTTTCTTACTATATCTATCTTCAGGAAAATATCATAGTCTCAATTGATGGACTCGCAACACAATCATAGCGTTTAGCGAGTTCTTTATTATCGCCATTTTAATGTTTATTTTCTCAAGTTAAATTGAAAACATTACCCCATAGTGATTAAGTTTTGATTGTTCGTATAATACCAAATTTTAAAAAACTCTTAACTTCGTCATCAACCAATAGACGCCCACTGCTGAACCCAAATATCCACTCCAATAGGTCCTGCGCAGCCCGCATCCAGCCGCCCTACTCCCAACTTATATATACTTAAATCAACAAAGTGTACCCAAAAACCAAATCAACGTATTAAGTTCGACTTGTAATATTAAGTTTCTACATTACCATTTAATGTTTTTTTCAAATATTATCTTTCAAATAGCAAATAATTACCGTGTAAATAAAAGTTTTCGCTTTGCGAAACTCAAGTTTGCCATTTCTCCCCGCACTTATATACACCGTGTGATATCGTAACTTTTTAAGTACCTGCATAAAAAAGTGCTCCGCCGTGCAAATTACATTTCACGCCTAAAAATTAAAAAAAACTCGCAACTCAGGCACTTAAAAATTACCGGTTTTTTTAAACAAAATGTTTGTCTTTTTTAAGTTTTCTGCTAATTATATAACGAGGTTATAAGTTGTGTTAAACATGGTAAAATGTTTTAACTTACTTCCATAATATTTTAAATAGTTTTGGCTAAAATTTATTAATGATTGAAGAAATTGCGAATTAAGCAATTTCTTTAATACATATGTACATATATATGTAACCATCACGTCGATTGGTGGACGTCCACAGCTAGGAATCGGTGTCTATTCTTTTGCCACATTACAGAGTAAGAATAGTAAGATCGTATGAAATGATAATTCTTCTTCTGCAACACAGCATTAGCTAAAACTGAACAGTTTCACATTAACTGGTGGAAGGTCTCTGTTGCCTGAGACCGTTTAGGTGGGTACTACCGCAGCTCCTATTGCATCCGTCAAACAGTACTGGGCAAACATTACTATGTTCCGATTTGAAAGGTGTTTGCCACTTTGTCATTGGCAAGTTTATTACCTACCATCAGGTAAACTGCGATCTATATCTAAGTTATATATATATTTCATAATAAATTTGTTTATATTTATTAATTCATCTTCAATTACATTTATCGTTGATCAATGTATATGTACGGCGTGTTGAATGTAGTGTGCAGATAATAGCAGCTTATGCCACGCTCCACTTTCTTCTATGCTGCTGGGAGTTGGCCGGCGGAAATTGCTCATTGCTGCACACTTTTTAATGACTACTTCCCAGTCGGCAGCTTAATGAGCCAGCGGCGCTCGGCCGGCGAATGTTGGGTACAAATACGATTTCAGAATTGCTTAGCTGATTAAGTTACGAGTTGCATGATTAAATTAACTTTTGACTGTATACGTCTGCCTATAACAACGTGACATTTGTTAAGATGGTATATAGAGCATCATATTGCACTCGTCGCCTTGATATGAAGTCTCGTTACCCTTGTAACTTCACAAGCTTCCATGGCCCTTCAAGCTGGTTCACTGTAATGTTTGCACAAGCGGAAACGCACCAGACAGTAAAAGATGATACTTATACTAAGTTATATCACAGCTAGTATGTATTATAATAACAGTTATTGTAATATAAATAAAATAAGGATGTATTAACTTTAAATATTAAATAGAGGTAACTTAATAAGTTTCACAATAAATCAATACATTTTAATAAAGTTACGGAAGGCTGCATAGATGGTTGCCACGATTGTGTTCCGATCGGAGATCCCTTTTTTTTCGGGTGATGTCGATGCTTTCGGCCACTATTATGCTTCATCGGACCCTGCGCTCGCGGATCCGGACTCCGCGAGCTAGAATCGGAGATCCCGTGATCTGTCCAAACGCTGAGGACGCCCACTGAGGGGGTTTTAGTTGGTAAAAATCTCCACATAACCTTGACGTTCCCCCAGAAGGCAAGGTATCTCTAGAAGATTTCCCTCTAAATAAAAGCCTTATTGATGGTGACGTCATATCCACTCACTAGCGCCACCGTATTGTTGCCATCTTACAATTTTCTAATTATCTATTTCCGGTAACAAAAAAGACAAGAACTGAAGACTCCAACGGTACATTCATTTCAATTGAAAAATAGGAAGCTCCGTGAAAAAACATGTGAATGTTAACACAATTCTATGCAATTATGATAGAAGTACGCTTACCACTCGGCAACATAGTTATGTCATAAGGGGTTTAAATTTTATGCTATTTTAGCTCTTGTGCATATCGGGAATAGAGGCGGGAACCGCGTGGATAGTTAGTATGAGTGCAGGCTAGATAAGCGCGTTTACTATTTGCATAGCGTGCTGACATGCGATCCATGTCTCCGTACCTGACTTTTTTTTTCCACTGAACCAATGCTAGTAAACGGCAATTTAATTAATGATAATGACTTATACATGATAGAAAATTAAATAAAAACTTTTAAGGTTACCATGACTCTCATCTATACTCCATGCACTATAACAAAATATATGATTGATAAATTTTGTATTGGCGATTTTTTTTATGTTTCATATTAAGACAAAAATTTTAACACTGAAAAATTAATACAAAATCTGTGTGTCCTTATGTTAAAAAATTGATATCATTAACAAAACTAATGTATTATAGTTAGTGGTAGCGTAGCCTGTTATTATTCTTATAGTTATCACTTGAAGACAGTTTCTGAAAATGTAAAAATTACACTTGTAATTGTCAAAATAATAGTAATATTACACATAGTTTTTTGTACAAATTTTTCAGAATTGAAATTGTCTATAATTATTTATAGTTTATTGATAGACGATACCTAATTAAAATATGTACCGTTATAATAACAAATTTCTCTCTAGTCGCGAGTCGCAGTATCTCATATATTTAAAAAAAATCAATTCACTGTAATGAATAATAATTAATTAATCATGTAAGTACATGAAGTGTCCATCAAATGACCATTTATTACCGTTCGCACAAAACAAACATTAATTAAATTCAATTTAACGGTCCCGTATGCAAAGTAGACCGCGAGTGGGTTGACGTTGTACGCATTGTGAATATTAATTTTCTACTTAATTTTCACGCTTGATTATTGCTTAGTAATTGATTAATTAATACTTTAATTAACATGTCTTAAAGATGAATTATTTAATCTGTTCCGTCTCGTATGAAATACAGTGAAATATGATGACCGCCAAGCTTCACTAAGCGGAGTACTTGAAAAGATATATCTGAACACTGGAAATGTATAGTACTGCCGTTAGGTTAGGCACGCTTACCGTGAAGGTAGTATCCCATTACAGTAAACAGTAAAAGACTGGAGAAATGGTGTTAGCGTCACAAAGGATTACAAAGGCAGGAGTGTCTCTCATGTTCCATAATGTGGGACATGCACGGCATCAGTATCGCAGTGCTGTTAGCTTGATGAGCAGCCCGAAATTGCTGTTACCCGTTACCTTTGCCGCAGTACCTGGTATTTTTAATAATGTGCTAATTGTTTCTGCGAATACGCCGTCATACCGCTGTAATAAGTTTTATTTCGCGTAATACTGAAAAAAAATTATGGCGTAACAATCCCGAAAAGAGTGAAGCCATCCACTTCACTCGCTCCCG
>DWLS01002884.1:0-16971 GCA_018246255.1 Pachliopta kotzebuea | reverse complement strand
ATACTAATCTTATACAATGGGTCCTTATGGCTAGTTTATCAATAACATGTGATTAATGGATCTGTTATCCGAGTGTAGATTTATGTTTCTGTTTATCAGTAAGTGTTTTCGTTGTTCATTGTTGGCCTTTCTCTTATGGCAACATAACTCTGTTTAAATTTTATTTTCTTTTAGTGCTATTAAGGGTTTCAGACATAAGAAACTCCGGCCACTTAATGTGGGGGGTCCCTCAGAGATTGTCCAAGAAATTACTGAGTCTGATATCATATTCACTGCAGAGACTCATAATATGCCAACAGCTGTGGCTCCTTTCAGCGGCGCAACTACTGGTACAGGTGGACGCATAAGGGATGTCCAAGGAGTAGGTAGAGGTGGACACACTGTAGCTGGTACAGCTGGATATAGTGTTGGAAATCTTCTTATACCAGGTACAATTAGTTCCATTTGTGTATAAAATTTTTTATATTATTAACACATTGTAATTATTTTTCATTAATTGAAATATTTGTGAATTTGAGGTTGTGTTGTTGTAAACATGAATAATTTGAAACAGGTATATATACAGATAGATAATACTTAAGAAACTATGAGTTAATAGACATAATCAGAGTATAAGTTGCATGTTTGAGAAATACTAACACAATCAAAATTATTCTTGAAAAGATATTAATTGAAAAAATATCTGTTGCTTAAGGAACCCACATACAAAAATTGGAGAATATATGACATACCCCCTGTTTAGACTTATGTTCTTTAGTGGATTTATATAAGCAAAAATAATAATTTTAAAGATATGTTCATAAATAGTATTTTTTTAAGGAATGGGAGATACCATTTCTTTATATTCATCATTCTGTGTTCATCCTTTGGAATGGGTAATGCTGTTAAAGAGTTGTATAATGTATGCTCTGTATCAGGTTATGATCTGCCTTGGGAAGATAAAACATGGTTGTATCCAAACACCTTTGCGAGTCCTTTACAAATTATTATTGAAGCTAGTAATGGTGCATCTGATTATGGAAATAAGTTTGGAGAGCCAGTTATATCAGGTTTGTTGCTGTGATATCTTAATTGTTGCACATTAGTTAACAGAGTTGTTGCACCATATTCAATTTACCTTTGCACTTTTTTATACAGGTTTCGTACAGTCATATGGGTTAAAAAATGGTGATAACTTAAGAGAAGAATTTGTGAAACCAATAATGTTTAGTGGTGGTATTGGATACATGCCTCACACTATGGTTAAAAAGAATACACCTGCCAAGGGTAAGTATTGTTCTCTTACGAAGAATTGCCCGTCACGATTATAAAATATGGAACGTTATTGTCCTTGTGTAATTAACCACATCATCTCTTTGCTCGTTTTCACTATTGTATGGTTTTCATTTGACTAAATGACGAGGTATGAAGGATGTTCACCTGCGAGTAAGTGATACATGGGTCCTTCAAAAATTAGTTAAGGTACTAAAATTAAATTGATAAAAATTACATTGAGTACATAACCTTGTTACACAAAAGGTTAAACCTCGTTACCTCAGTTAATTTATTAACAACAAAGTCTTTAATTTTATTACAAACGACAACTACTTTTACAAGTGAACACACTACTAAGGGCAGACGCGCGGTGATACTACCCAGATCGTCTTTGGTAGCAGAGTAGAAACCACCACCAGTAAATTAAAAAAATATTAACTGTATAAATAAGAAAGTAATTAAAGTGATTAAAATTAAAGTATTCAGTTAAATACAAGTAGTCACAAGTTTAACTAATAATTAAGTGTTTATTTTTTGTTAATGTATATAACCTTGTATTAAAAACAGGTATGCTGCTAGTAAAGATTGGTGGTCCAGTATACAGAATCGGCGTTGGTGGGGGAGCTGCTTCATCAGTAGCTGTGCAAGGTGGAGACTCAAGAGATCATTCACTAGACTTTGGAGCCGTGCAAAGAGGTTATTTAGTATATGGAAATACTATCGTATATAAATTAATCCCATGCATTCTGTTTACTTGTTTAAAAAACTCTGAAATGTATATACTACTCTCTTTCTCCTGCCTTGGTCCCACTTTATGTAGGGTCGGCACAACATGTTCTCCTCTTCCAGTCTCGCCTATCAGCCGAATACTACTAATCTTAAATAATCACTTCATTAGTATTTTATACTATAGTAAATACCTTAGTTAAAAAAAATTGCATTTGTTAAAAATTAAACCTCTTTACTTACAAATACTATGCTTTTCTTAAAAAGATAGTATTTGTAGCTGTCAGCTGTATTGTATTTGTAGTTGTCAAGCAGCGCAGTAAATAATAACAAATCTCTTAATATTCTTTCGTAATAATTAATGCTGTTTATCCATCATACTGTCAAAGTGGCTCGGTTCCAATAAAATGCCTACTGTTTAATTTTCAAATTATGTTTAGGCTGTACGCTTTGATTATATACTTTCTAGATAGGGCAAAGCGCTTCATTCACTGCAACCAAAACAGTCCTAGTTTTGCAGGCTCGTGGGTGTTTCCGCTGCGTCTTACACTCGCGGCGTGTCATTCTTTTTGTCTTTGTGCGTATATAGGACAACTAAGGACATATTTTCCATTTTAATGCGAAAAGGTTTCTTTGTGAAAGTTTTCTAGAAAGTAAAATCTGTACATAGTAATAAAACGTAATTCATTTATACAGGGCGTCCTACGGCTATGCCATATGGAAGAAGGACTTTAAACATTGTAGATAGTAAATTTTGCTGAAAGAAGACTTCATTTTATTTTTGAAATCAAAAATAATTGCACTCAAAAACTTAAAAAACAGTGTGCTTATGCCGGGGATCGAACCCGAAAAATGCATTAAAAAATACATAATATATGTTATGCTACCAGTCGAAAGGATTAATCAAAAAGATTATTTTTACTTAAAAACATATTATCAAAAAAAAAGGAAGATCTGTAACTGTTCGTTAGTCCCGCTAAAACTCAAAAAAAGCAGGGCAGATTTAGTTGTTTTCAGTTTTAAAATGATTGTTGTAGTCCAGAATAAGGTGCTAGTTTGCAAAACAAAGTAATATTTCCTCATATACTATTTAGTGTTTAAATTAAGTCACAAAAAATATTAACATAACGTTTTGTTTAGTTTGTATATTATTCTTGACTCACACTTGGTCGTTTTCTAATTTTAAGTATAATTACCATGAACAACCAAGTAGTTGTGTCTCTTTAGCTTTAATTGGAATTCACATAGGGAATTTTGTATTATAAAACTGGGAACAACAAAAACGTCAAGATAGCATCGTAATAATTGGACACATTTTATTGGGTGTTTTTTTAAGAAATACTATGAATTCGGATTTACCCACTGGTGATAGGTTACTTTGCTGGTTGTTTTTATACGACCTTTGTAATTTCGTCAAATTTTATGACGGAACTCATAATTTAACGCATAATTGAATCAAAATTTTCAGATGCGATACGCGACCGTGTGACTTAAAAATACAATGCACACTAAGAAGCTCGAATCTATTTACAGGCAAAAAATTTGCTAATAATTTTTTGGACGCTTTTATGTCATTAATACGCTATCTAAAGATTATATAATCAAAGGCTATATGTTGGTTTAAAAAGTTAGTAACATTTGATCTGGCAGTAACTTCCTAAACGAAATCCGGCAACAATAACCACAAGAAAACGATGTTAATATTATAGTTATAGATATTAATTACATAATTACCAACCATATTCAGGTGATGCTGAAATGGGAAATCGTCTAAACAGAGTTGTTAGAGGCTGTTTGGAAGGAGAAATAAATCCAGTAGAGTGTAAGTTGTTTTTTTATAAGATTATTATTTGAAATGGGCTAACTTTTAGATTTTCATTACAAAAAATGTTGAGTAACACTGAGATTGTAGAAGGTAAAGCGTGTTCGTGCAGAGTACTGACTCTGGATAAGCGTTGGCATATGTTGACAGTGTTAGGGCAGCAAATTTATGTATGGATGGGGTAGCTAGAAAGACGGGTTCGGAAACACCCAACCACTAACCAAACTTCGCAATATTTGCCTGGGAATCGAGACCATCGGGTCACAAGACAAGTCCCAATTTCAAAATAAAAAACATGATGTAAAGCAAGCATGGGATGCAAACATCAAAAATTTTCCTATTTTTCTTCAGTTTTCAGTTAAATTGTTTAATTCGCTAAGTGAAAATTATAATTTCAGCAATTCACGACCAAGGGGCCGGTGGTAACGGGAATGTATTGAAAGAGCTCGTGGAACCACAGGGCGCTGTGGTATTCACGAAAGAATTCCTCTTGGGCGACCCGACTATTACAACTCTTGAACTTTGGGGAGCTGAGTATCAAGAAAACGACGCACTTCTTTGTAGTAAGGAAAACCGGCAGGTACTTGAAGGTAAGTATGCTGGTTAATTTTGATTAGGTTTTCATCTCTGTTGTCGAGGGTTACGTTAATGGGTGACCATTACAGCTCTTGTCTGTATTCAAACATTTGTCATAATTTTAAATGTTTTCTGTCTGGTAAAATTATTCATAAAACAAAACCTAACAACAGGTTGCTTTGGAATGATATTGTGATATAGATGATCAGCAGATCATCTTAACAATTAAAATGTGGTAACGTGTAGAAAGAAAAGCTTTCTTATAAGAAAGTATTCTGTGTAGATATTTATGAAACGAGAATTATATTTCACCCTCGACACTAAACTGAACTGCACCGCCCACATTCGCAAAGCAAATAGGCAAGCGGCCCAAGTACTTGGTCGGCTATACCCCCTAATGTGCAAAAAAATCAAGCTCCTATTAAGACACAAGCTTCACCTCTACAAGGTGTGCGTGAGACCACTAACATTATATGCCAACGTAATCTTCGCCCACTTCCAAAACTCGCTTCAAACCATTGCAGGTACTCCAAAACCGATTCATCCGGATCGCTTCCGGCTCCGAATAGTACCAACGCAATGTAGATTTTCACAGTGACCTCGAACTCCCGACCACAGAGGAATACTTCAGAGAATGCTCTAAGTCCTACTTCGAAAAAGCGTCCTCTCACCCTAACGCTTTGATGCCAGATGCGATCGACTACGACTCGCAACCGAATCCCAAGACTCATAAGCGCAGACCACGCCATGCGCTAATCCCAGTATCCCTAAGGGGTTCCACACACCACGACCACGCACAACACTGCAGATACCATCAACACGCACGACACTAACCAAACCACCTTCTCTGACATTATTAACACTCGCCTCATCGCAACATCACGCCGCTTCAAAGTGCGGCGCCCCAGCAATACACCGCGTACACAAGGTACACCAGCGTTTCGGGGCGGTTCTTACCGCAAACATCTTCCGACACAGGCGAAGGTGGCCGAAGAACGGACCCGGGTCCGTCTTCCACGACTGAGTAGAATCGCTAGTTTATTGAATTACATAGCCAAGGCACATGTAAATTAAAATCCGCTGCCGGACAACTACACTTACATAAGCAGTAGAAACATTCGGTTAGGTTAATAGACCGTGGGCTCCGCGGTCCGCGTGCCTAGTATCGGATGAGCTGTATACGTCTTAAAAGATGAGTCAGCGCTAATATCATCAGACAATATATAATAAAGTATTATAAAGTATTTGATTAAGAAATATAAATCCTTGAAAATCTGTCGATATTTAAAATAATAATCATTTTACAGATATATGTCAACGGGAAAGGTGCCCGGTTTCATTCGTCGGTGAAGTTACAGGCGATGGCTACATGAGTCTTGTAGAAGATTCATTTAATGACTTTTATATACCAAGAAAGAGTAGACTTGGACCGGAAGCTAAAACCAAGCTTCCATATGACTTGCATTTAGAAGCAGTGTTAGGTATGTATACATTACAATCATAGTAATAATTCTGATGCAAGATGATTGTTGTTTGTGACTGACAAATATTTACTATTAAAATTGGTACTATAAAAATTCATAATTTTATTTATTTAAAATAAAATAGAGTCAAGGGACACCATTGATCAAGTATGAGTTAGCAGATGGTAACAATTCCATAAAAATTCATGTTCTTAGAACTTTGTGATTTCCTCATGATATATTCCTTCATTTGAAGCTCAAGTTACGGGGGTATCGAACTGAGGGCTAACACAATTTCATAATTCTATTTATATTTTATATTCTTTATCTTATTATTTAGACTTAGTTCACAAAAGTCATACTTAAAGCTTAAGTGGCTTTCTTTGATAAGAAAAACTCTTAGTGTTTATCTATTATAGACTGTAGTAACAAGAATATGTAAAACTTTTTTAAATATACCTACATACCACCTATAAATGACTTTCACATAGGTGTCGTACAACATTCTGTGGCCACATGTTGTTGGTAGGGTTTTTTCAATTTGCTAGACTAGTCAGTGGGCTTTTATGGCAAGTCTGCTACCATAGCAGCATTATGTTGTTGGGGTTATCAACATATGAAAGTCATCGCATTTTATGCAAGCAGGCATCACCATTTAAGGCGACATTACTTACCATTTAAAACATGAAATTGAAGTCGTGTTTTGTTTGCAGGTAATATGCCACGTAAAACTTTTGACCTTAAACAGGAGAAGACAAAAAAGATACCTTTGTCTCTGCCTAATGATATTACTGTTGAAAATGCTCTGAACAGAGTACTGAGACTTGTGAACGTTGCCAGCAAGAGATATTTAACTAACAAGGTATGTATATCTTGAGAATTATCTATTTGAAGAGTGAATAGCAGAGCTATTTTTAAAACTAATTTTTGTTGAGGCTTTATAAACATGTAGGCCTCATGAATACTTTCAAAGTTCTTGCTACTACTACTCAATGGACAAGTCAATAAAATTGTATAAGCTTACAGCTTTTTACGACAAGGGCTCTGCCAGCCAACAACTGATCTGTCCATTGTGCATGGAGCCCATATCGACAAAAAATCACAAGAATGTCTTTAGTTTTCTGACAATCACTTACAGTGTTGATGGTTTAACACCCATCATTTATTAAAATTTGTTTGTTAGAAATGTATCCAGAACAAAGTCTAAAAGCAGAGACCAGGTCTTTTTTATTTGGCTTGCAGAATCAAACCAAGGCATCCACAAAGGACTACCTTGAATGATTCAGTATCAAACTCCCACACCCCTTGACAAAGACTGTTCACCAAAGTGGCATTCCTATTTCTTTTTTTTTACTCTTGGGATGAGTTTACTCACAGAGGGAACAGAATCTAATTTTTTTTTTGTTTTGGCTAACTAATCCACTGTCTCATTCCCTAGCAACCTAACATGAGAAGGGATCCATTGAATTTTAATGCACATATTTTTAGAAAACATTACAAGAATTATCCCGTGAACTTGATGAACAATAGGCATTCGTATTTGTCCTAAAACACAAGATTTAAGATGTGGAAATGCACTCTTGGAGTCCATCAAGATTACTACTTGGGAACCATTCGCCAAATTATTAGCATAATATAGAGTTTCTTCAATAGCTACTAATTCAGCCCATATCATGCAACTTCCACCTAAGTGAGTAATTAAACAGAGGATCAAAGAACATCTGATGGTAAATAATAAATTATTATCAGATGATCGCTTCGGTCATTTCTTGGCCAAAACAATGGGATTCTAGTTTTAATAATATATACTACACAACATTGTGCTGCAAATTGTAATACAAGATATTAAATCTTATTATGTGTGTAATTTCACTAGCTGCAAACCCCTTTGAAAACACTACTATATTGGTAACAAAAAAATTATAGCATTACTATTTTTGTTTTCATTTACAATATTTTAGCCTATATTTAAGAAAAGGCTGAAACAGGGATGATGGATAATTATATCCATCATCATCCCTATGATAATTATATCCTTGTTATCATTAGATAACAAAGATATTTTAATGAACTCATCTCTTGCATTAACTATTATCAACAAATACTCTAAGAAAATATAATGACTGAATGAAAAACTATGAAATTCTTAGTAAAGTGTATAAAAGTATATAATAATAATAATGTAAACATAATATACTATTCATTCGTTAAGTTAAATGTTAATAGCATTTTTGACAGTATACTGTAGAGTAGTATTATAGTAGCAGTAGTATAGTATCTGGACAGAGACACCATAGGATTTGTTGGCACGGAGATCTTAGGGGAAGCCTATGTCTAGCAGGTAACTGATTTTGTTTGATGATGATAATAGTAGTTGAACCTCTCTTTTAGGTGGATCGCTGTGTAACAGGTCTAGTAGCACAACAGCAATGCGTGGGGCCATTGCACACTCCACTCGCAGATTGTGCAATAATTGCTTTATCTCACTTCGAGCTGGTGGGGTCAGCAACCTCAATAGGTACACAAAATGTGAAAGGTCTATTAGATCCCGCGGCCGGAGCGCGATTGTCACTTGGTGAAGCATTAACTAACTTGGTGAGTAATGTAATAAACAGCTCATTAAATGTTTCTAGTGTTGGGACTCGGGATCACCGGTCTTATAAGGTATAGAGTAAATACAATTTATAGGCTGGGAAATTACAGATTGGCTCATATCATATCTCCACAAGAGTTGTTGTTTTCTAGATAATTTTTAGTTTGTTTTTTGTTACGAAATGTATTACACAAACTTCACAAAGAGACAGCAGAGGTATTACAGATAATATTTCACATTTATCAATGTTTAAATTTTTTTTGGAATATTATTTCTATTGTAATTTAGCAAAAAAGTAGTGATTACATAGAAAGGTCTTTAATTAACTAACTATTAATTTTATATAAAAATAGCATTTTTTCAGGTATTTGCTGGTATAACATGTTTAGAGGATGTGAAATGTTCAGGGAACTGGATGTGGGCTGGGAAAACAGGTGCCCAAGGAGCTTCTTTAGTAGTGGCTTGTAATGCTTTATGTAAGGCTATGAGTATTTTGGGAGTTGCGATTGATGGTGGAAAGGATTCCCTGTCGATGTGCGCCAATGTGGCTGGCGAAACAGGTAAGTTAGTGATAGAAAATAACATATGCGTTATATGAAATAATAATATAAAAAACTGATCTAATGAAATTCTCCGGATTTCATAATTATCTAATAGGGAGTAAGGAATGTTCAAAAGATATTTTGTGCGCAAGACAGCATAATGTGCGATTTCTACATACGAAAACCCTCTGTATGGCCATCGTCGGTGGACTTGCATTTGTGGGGATTGTCCCTTCTCTATGCGATCCTAACGCGTTAACGTGCTTAGGCGCAGTGATTCTTAAGCACGTCCGAGGTTTAGCCGTAGCCTTCTATAGTGCTCCCGTTAAGTTACAATAAATATAGAACAAATTTGTATTTTTTTGTTAACATGAGTTTACATACTTGAGCCTACACATTCAAAGTTCGCTAATTCAGACATTTTTTAGTCGCCGCACGGATTACTTCTATCTTATTCTTAATAGCCTGTGACTATAGGTTAAATAATTAAAATGATCTCATTATTATTTTTTCTTCTTCCAGTGCGGTCACCTGGAACTTTGGTCGTGTCGACCTATGCCCCTTGTCCAAATATTACCGTCAAAATAGAACCAGCACTTATGCAGGAAGGTTCTGCTCTCATACATGTACCAGTATCTCCTGGCAAATACAGGTAAGAAAATGCAAAACAAATATATTATAGAAGAACTATGTCTCCCAGCGGTTATCCAATGACGGAGATGATGATGAGGTTAAAATAGAAATAGGTACAGAAAGGTCAAGAAATGTGATTTTGTTCCGAATAAAAAAAATCATTAAAAGCCACAGATACTTTGTGATAACAGTAACATTAGGACATCTGTCACCACAGTCATCTTCGGCCAGGTCCATGATGGTGTAGAACAATCGAAATGTAGAGGTACTAAATAGTTCAAAACATGCGATATAATCTGTACAATTTAGTTTATTTGTAATATTAGTAAAACACTTAGTTGTGGAGAGTACGGAGAGCGGCGGATCGTAATACCTCCACTCCTCTGCCCCGCGACTTTACCTCGGCTGCTGTGGGTGGTAAGTATGGTATGGCCTCGTATACCGCACCCTGCCCTCGTAGCCTACCGGCACACATCCGGCGAGTGGTGCTCGAGCTAACTTGGATTGGCCACTTTCGGTCTAGCCCACGCTTTGGGCCGGCCAGCAGATTTCTCTTAGCTTCACCGTGGGTGACCTAGCCACGTCTACTAGAAACCCGCCCCCACGACAAAGAGGGAACACGTTGGGGTGGATTGAACAGCCTTATTAAATTTTTCTTTACTTCGACTCGAAGCCTTCTTAGAAAGAGTGAGCGAGTGAGTCGTAGCTTTTTATTAAATGTACTGGGCAAATACGAGAGATTGCATGTAATTTGTCAGCGAAATCTGACGTTCTAAGAATAGGCCCAAGAAACGTGTTTAACATATTAATTATGAATACAATATAAATATCTTAACAGAATCGGGGGTTCATCATTAGCACAATGCTACAAGCAACTAGGTGACAATCCTCCAGATTTGGATAATCCGGCCATACTAAAAGCATTATTTAAAATCACACAAAAATTGCTTAAAGGTAAATTTATTTTCGCTTTTTACATTTACTTGTTCTTAATTAAAGATCTCCATTTCTAAAAAGTTTCTGATTTAATATAAAAAAATGAGGTGTGATTTATTGAGTTTTAATTTTTTTAATTTCAAGAAATGAAGAGACGACTCGGTCGAATTCATCTGATAGTGAGTGATACGTTGCCCATGACAATGTGGCGCCAGTTTGGAAAATAAATACTACACTATGTTACTCACTTTGTAATGCATGATATTGTTCTTGTTTTCCCTTCTTTCCTTTTATATATCCAGTCCCTTTTTGTAATAGTAAGTGTACTCAAGACAAGATTACGGGGTTTTCCACCTACAAAACCTCCTTCGTATTTACTCTCAGTTGTTTACCCGTGTCCCCAAGATTTCCTTCGAAACTCACCAATGCGTACTACCAGAACCCCGATGTGCTAACAAACACGAGAATATATTTATCATTCACCAGTAATAATTTCATATCGTTATTATATTCATTTTAGTATCAAACAAAAAAAATTTAAAAACTTTGTTTTTATTATAGTTAATTAAATGAAGAATTCATTCAATTGTTAATCATATTGAAACAGGAGCTTATTATGTTTTAGAGAAGAAACTTCTATCAGGGCATGATATAAGTGAAGGAGGTTTTATAACTACAATTTTGGAGATGGCGATTGGGGGAATTCGCGGATTAAACATTGATTTGCATGTTGATAAAGATGTAACCATTATTGATTATTTGTTTAATGAAGAACTTGGCATAGTAATAGAAGTGGCTCAAAGTGATGTCGTTTATGTTCTCAATGAGTATAAAAACAATGGGGTTAGTGCCAAAGTCATTGGCACTTCCGGAAAATATGGAATGCAAGCAGAGGTAAGAATCATACGAAAACATTTTATTAGTTTCTGAAGTAAAGAGATCAATTGATAGTTTTCTTCGTTTTCTCGCTTTGTAAATAGAAATAAAATATAACTAAATATAACAATAGACATAAAAACGAAGTAATAAAAGCATAATAAATATATTATATATATAATACACTTAACAATTAAGATAATTAATTAAGGTTGTTTTTGTTTACTATCAAACTATTCTTTTTTTGTAATAGCGATAGACAAATATATTGTTGGTGATCTTTTTTTTTTACAATGGATTTGATCTGAATTTCACATGATGTTAAGGAGCTGCCAGAACAGTGTATGTATAAGTAGAGGAAGTAGGATAAGAAGGATCTATATCATATTAAAGTTTTAAGTTATCTATTTAAGTAGGTATTTTAAAAAGTCGTCCCTAATATTAATTGGCAAATCTGTGGATGTAAATAATATATATTTATTTAATCAAAATGATTTTTTTAAATAAAATTTAATTACGAAATTTTTTAAGGTTTTAGTGAAAGTAAATGGAGAATTTGTACTTAAAAATTCATTACTAAACATCTATAGGATGTGGGAAGAAACCAGTTACCAGCTTGAGCGCTTACAAGCTAACTCTGAATGTATTAAACAAGAATGGCTAGGTTGGTAAAAACATTTATTAAAAAAGTTTCGGTGATTAACCACTTGTTTAGTAACATGATTAAAAAAGAGGTTGTAAATATATATAACATAATTCTTTCAAGAAACTAAAGAAAAAGCACAAATTAAATCTTTCTTTCACATTATTATAGGATATTCTTAGAAAAATCTGCTTGTACACACAAAAATTCATTAAAATCGAATTACTGTAAAAAGCTTATTTAGATAGCTTTGAATTGAGATTAACCTCCATCGGATATTGTGTAAGCAAAATGGGCCGATTTATCTCGCTTTTTTTACTTTAAATTTGTAATATTTATTACAGTATTGTTTAAACAGGATTAGAGAATCGTAAAGGTGCGTCTTATAATGTGACATATGATCCATCGGCAGCCATTATTAAGTCAAATTCAGTTAGAGTAGCTGTGATACGAGAAGAAGGTATGGCAATAAGTTTTATTTGTAAAATTTTTCTTATTCCACTACAGAGGAGTTAAACAAATGTGACTGAAAATGTTACAAATGAGGTTTGTAAATAATTTTCTGTTTGCCATTGTGGTGTACTAGTTTAGCTTTTGTATTGCAAGATGGAAGTCCCTGATTTGATTCTAGGGTCATATAGAAAGGTTCTTCTTTATAAAAAAATTACTGTGTTCCAGCTGTCCACATATGAAAGCCAGAGTAATTTTGGTACGCATGCTTGGCCATCCACAGCCTTGTTATCACTTAACATCATGAGATATTGGGTAGTCTATATGGTACATACAAAAAATGTAATTGTATCTATGAATTGATATGATAGAAAGTATTTGTTAATGAATGGAAAACTAATGAAACAAAAGTTATTTGTTTTATTTTCTGTTATAACGAGTATGAAGTTTTCTTATCTGTAAGTCTAAATATGACCAGATTTAGTAAAAATAAAAGAAAGCACTATGTAATCATGAATAATAAATTATTCTTTTCTTTATAGGAACGAATGGTGACAGGGAAATGATAGCCTCGTTGATGATGGCGAATTTTGACGTTTTCGATGTAACCATGAGTGATCTGCAATCGAAGAAAATCACTTTGGACGCATTTAAAGGATTGGTTTTCCCTGGTGGTTTTAGTTACGCGGGTGAGTTATGTAAAATATATTGGTAATGTTCAACAATTTTTCTTTAAAGGTTTCTGGCAACAGAGACTGTTTTTTCTAGCCATCACCGCAGCACTTCTGCTGCATTCACATACATTCACATATTATTATTTGTTTACTATTGTTAAGGGGTGGAAAAAAACTACCGTTACCGTTATCTAAACAATTTCAAGCATAGACCTCCCAATACAAAACCTCCTCTTCATTAGAATATATCTACTTGTACACCAATGTAATAACTTTATAAAATAAATAATATGCTAATGTATGAATTAATATATAATTTGCTTTTTATTTATTGATTTTAGATACTCTCGGATCTGCAAAAGGTTGGGCAGCAAGTATCCTGTTTTCTGAATATTTGCACACTCAATTTTCACACTTCAAAAGTAGAGATGACACATTTTCTTTAGGTGTATGCAATGGCTGTCAGTTGATGGCTATGCTTGGCTGGGTTGACGTAGTTCAATCTGAAAATTTCGCTAACAAGACCCAGATATTCCTCGACCATAACCTTTCAGAGAGGTATTCATTTTAATTTATATTGCAAATAGCTTTTACTAAGTTCCAGTTGCTGGTACTTTTCTAACATGGAAAGAGCCAAGGTCTTTTAACTGGAATGCTGGTCAAAGGTGGGTTCGGGAGTGTCACATTTTCACAGTTATTGACTTTCTAGGAATATGACTGGTTACTTATGATGTTTTCCTTCATCGGAAACTCACATCTAAAGGGGATCGAATTTATGTCTACGAGATATATAATGCTATACAAACTAAAATCTTCCTTTTTATTTACATAATAAAATTAAACTATTGTTAAATGAACACACATGTGTCTGTATTTACGTGTTTAAATAACTGTTAGGCAATTTTTGAATTTAGTTCTTTGGCACAGTAGTTAACAGATGTTACTGTGTCGCGCATGAAAGCGCAACACAGTACAAAATTATTTCTTGAATACTGTTGGTAATGAAATTGCAGTAATGACGAGACTCGCATCTTGTCTCAAAACGACAAACACGATATGATGTAGTGTTTATCATCCTAAGTAGTGGCACATTGTTATAACTACACGGATCGCTCAAATCAGGTGAATGGTTTTGCTCATCTCGTCGCTTAGCTTTTCGTTACATGCAGTAAATTAATAATTAGTTTGCATTTTTTTAGTCGACGAAGTGATGGGACACTCACAATTATCACCCGATAGTAAGTGATACGCTCACAGGTACCATAAAGAGGTGTTAGTTATGATATATACACTGCATCAAATTGTATTCGTCGCTTAGAGTCAGGTTTTAAGTATCGTAACCTCAGTAAATTCATTAGCTACAACGTTGATAATAATTTGTAGATTTGAATGCCGTTGGAGTGCAGTAAAAATAACAGAGAGTGATGGTGAAGACTTGTGGTTTAACGGCATGGGCGGCAGCGTACTGGGTGTTTGGGTAGCGCACGGTGAAGGACGATTTAGCTTCGCAGAGCCTCACCTTATGGACCGGCTGAAGAAGAATGGCCAGCTTGCCATGCAGTACGTTGACGACGACAGTATGCCTACTGAAGTGTACCCTATGAATCCAAATGGAAGTCCAGGTAGAATTTCATTATTTAAATTTAAAGACCTAATTTCAACTTTTCACTCTTTAACTTACATTTTAACAAATGAAAAAGATAAAAAATTTTGCTCAACCACGCTGGTATATTGTTGCTAAGTTGGTGAACACTGCACAATACTGTGCTATTTCTTTGAGACACATGATGTTATTTTATATAACAAAAAGTTAATAAAACCTAAAGTTGACAATTACTTAGTAAACTTCGATAAGTTATTTCTTTTAAGTTAGTACAAAAGCTATTTTACGTTTATCAGAGGGTATAGCGGGGATTCGTTCCCGCGACGGCCGCCACGTGGCTATGATGCCGCATCCAGAACGTTGTGTATTGCGTTGGCAGTGCGCGGTGCCTACTCCCAGTAGAGGCCAAAACCAAGCCTCGCCCTGGTTGCGATTGTTCCAGAATGCGTACACGTGGTCTGCCAAGAATTAGAATCCGGACGAAAAAAGTCGTGGGTATAAAATCTTAAATAAAAACTGTTTATAAAACTGTTATCAATTGAAAGAAAAATTACGCATTTATTACAAAAAAATTTAATTAATTAAAAAAGTTTTCCTTTTTGAAAGAATTACAAATTAAAAATATTAGCAAAATAATAAGTGAGCCAATTAGAATTATATTAGATTATATGATTTTAACCCGAAATAAACATATGTAATTAAATATATTTAGTTGATAAATTACACCCAAAAGTCAATTGTAATTGCAGAAAATATAGCAAATGAAATAAAATTTTTATTAATTTTAGCATTAAATTGTTGAATAAGTTAAAAAACCAAATGGTTTTGAATTTTTTTTATTATACCCTGATAATATTTTTTTTTACATATTTAGATTGATTATGTTTTGATTTAATTTAAATATTTCCTGAGATAAACTAAACTATCCTGGAATAAATTTGTCTTTTAAGTTTAAGTGTTGTTAATCATATCAATCAATGGATGTTCTCCACTAATGTAAACAGAAGAATAATAATAAACTTACTTCATATTTTACTATTTCTGCATAGAACATTCATGAAGACGATTTTTTTCATATAATTAATTAAAAAGTTGTGTAACAATCATGTTAAGGAAAAAGTATGTTATTCATCATATTTTTACTGGTATTTTTGTACTAGCCCTATGTTTTTGTACATTATTGTAATGTCTTCCAGTTGTTAACTTTTCACCAGATTTTTTAAAATTATGTATTAATTGGTTTTTGTATAATAAAAAAGTGAAAAAGTAATACAGTGCATATGTATCAATCTCTTAATTTCATTGGTTGCTAAGTGATAATGAAGCCTAAAATGATGTAGCGTATTCACCCAGGATACTCTGGCTTATGTATGTTCGCAGCTTTAACACAGTGCTTTTGTTACACAGAGAACTTTACAATATAGGGTGATAGCAGGCAGGGCCTGAAATTGAACCCAGACCTAGATATAATAAGACAAGCAGCTAATACCTGTACCTCAGTCATGATTATTAATTTAATTGAGCATAGTAATTCTTTTAAAAATTTATAAGCATGCGGGAAAGTAAAAAAAGAACATTTAGAACTCTTTTTGGTTAACCTTAGGTTTTTAAGGACAGGTTTGAGGAGACAAGTTTATTTACTAAGAATTTTCTTATTTGTAGTATCGTTAATATTCATAATAATAATTTATATTTAGCAGTTTTAGTTTATTCGCTGTATGATTGATTATATTTTTGTGGGCAATAAAGAGTTTATCTATTTAATATTTTACTTTTAACAGTTAAGAGATTTGCTTATTAAATCAAAGACTGCCATTTGTTTCAAACATTAAATTTTTCACTATTCACCATTGTTATGTTCAATGATACAATCCAAGTAAAAAATGGAAATGGCAAAGTTGTAAAATGTTTATTCTTCCTGCTTTAACCTTTTTATTTTCAAACACGATAATATGGTAGGGTATAAAATATACATAACAATTTAATATACCTAATAAAAAATTTAAAATACTAGTTCCTAAACTCTTACAAACTGCTGAGTCCATTTCAATCTGGTTTTCGCCCAGGCCACAGCACAGCCAGCGCTCTTGTCAAGTATCTGACGATATCCGTTGTGCCATGGACAATCGTTCTCTCACCGTCTTAACTTTGTTGGACTTCAGTAGTGCCTTTAATTCTGT
>DWLS01002883.1:0-16972 GCA_018246255.1 Pachliopta kotzebuea | reverse complement strand
TCATATTTGTAGTGCTATTTGTCTATGTGTATTTTTAGGCAGACTGAAATAAATATTTTCTTTCTTTCTTTCTTCTTCTTTCTTTTTAATAATTAAAATCTAGTATTGTTACCAGTGAATAAAATTTTGTATTATTTATTATAATTACGACTAAGTTATTTATTATAAATTTTTGATGTAATATTTAATATCTTCAATAAGGGACGTAGCTTCCAGAAATTTCCAAAAAAACTAATGTGGCATATTTGGCTCTTTTACTACCCATTTAATGTATATATAACTGTGTACAAGTATAAGCTGTAAGTTTTCCTATGAGTAAATAAATAAATGATTTTTTTAAAACTTTTTTTATATGTATATCAGGGATATGTAAAAAATACAGACATTATTTTGTAAATTTTTTATTACTTCTTCATTATTATTAAATTTATTACCATGGTTTTAATCAATAACGTCAATAGACTTTCTCTGATGACAGGTATGGCCTTACACATTAACGCATAAGGAAAGAAGAGTTAATCATGACTTGGCCAAAACTGAAACAGCGGAAAAAAATCAAAAACAGACTAGGCTGTATGGACTGTGGTTCTTTGCCTTTCCCATGAGGGGTTAAATTTTAAAAATCAATCAATCTCTCGTGACACTTGACTATTGTAACATGGTTGTATAAGTTCCTTTAAATCAGTGTCAACAGATAAACGCCCACAGCTGGACACAGGATAGAGGCCAAAGAAGAATTCTCTCAACGGACTCTCATAAAGCAATACTTACTATATAATGTCCAGAATATGGCAATTCTCGTCGTACTCCACGCCACTAGTGCAAAAATTACTGGAAACCGTAGTCACACTAGAGAACAACAACGAATGGAGTGAGAAATTCGGAGGAGTAACCAAACATCACTTACTGCAGTATAAAGTACATAAATTACTCAAAGAACACGATGAGGAACCCAGTGAAGGACCAACTTCAGCAGAGGACGGACACCCTGAGAGTGTCACCATTAGTGAAAGCCTTGAAAAGAATGCTCATGATGAACTATTTTGTAATACTATAGAAACAGAACCTTCGAAGATAGACTACATCATAGAAGAGTGTTTGGAAAGACCTTACTTAATCACCGACTTAGCTGAGCATCTAACTATGAGCTCCATAGAAAAAGTATTGAATGCGCTCTTCGCAAAACAGAATATTAATGAGGAATTCATATCACTATTCCTACAGACATTCTTCCCTGTATTCCTTCAACGGGAACAAACGTGGCTAACTCTTGATTTACTCCTAAAAGCCAGTAAGATATATCCGGAGCCTTTTGAACTGGTATTAATGAGTTTAATCAAAAATGTTAAAATTAAATGTTCCATATTACAGGAGCTCACACAGAGTATGGGTGAGCAGTTTCAAAAGCACCTCATGTTTCTCATCACACACACCGACATCAGTCCAGATGTATTTATACACCATTTGCACACACTGAACTTGGTGTATAAAGATTGTGAAAAAACTGAATATCTACAAAATTTCATTCAATTCAAACTTATTGAGAATGCTCCGCTCTGCATCAATGACAAGAACTACGGCCGGTTATTTCTAACATTCCTCCAAGCACAGAAGGGAACAGGGTTCTTCACGAACCTCTCAAAATTAGACATTTGCATATCTCAGCACAACTCTCCATTCAAACGTCCATGTCTCAATATTCTCAAAGAGATGGCTGAAAACAATCAGACCTGAATAGTTGAATAATCTGTTGTTGATTGTCATCATCAGCTGATAGACATCCCTGCTGGAAGCCTTCCCGAGTAATAGTGATTTGAGTCATGTCCCATCAGGTTGGCTCAATACAGATTGGTGGGGAGCCGGAGCTGGCTGATTAGCATGCTGGACCATGAGCAGATGGCTTGGCCTGGGTCCCGTGAGTTGTTGTATGAGATCTCTTACATTCCTCCCCAACCCTATTATTATACTCTATACCTAGATATCAATAAGTAGATGTATTAATTATTTAAGGACATAATGTTATAAAATAATTTAATAAAAATTGCTTTGTTTTTATTTACTTTATCTCCTTTTAATTTCGTAACCTCAGTGAACAAAAATTGGAAAATGGAGTCGATTTAGCATCATTTAAAATTTTTAATGATAAAATCTACTTCTGCATTAGTTTATCCTTTCAACTTATTGTTATTGTCTCTTATCAATCATTTAACAAAGAAAAAATAAACATTAAATAAATAATCACCTGATGTGCCATAAATATCTCCGTACCTACAAAGTCCTGCGGCGTCTTCTTCCAGCGACCACCAGATCCTAGGTACCTCGTGTTATTCAAATAACAACATTACATCCGCATCCCACGCATTTAATCATACGAAACCAAAACTATTTGTTACAAACAGATCGCATGCGACAATAATACACAAAAACATTAAAAATTTCCCGCGCTTTTTTCAATCGCCGTCATTCTAAACATACAGGTAATAAACAGCAATTCATAGTTTTAAATGAAATGAAAAGAATAATTGCAGTTTGTTTGGGATTTATTAATACTTTTGTGTTTAATAAAAGAAAGGATTAAAAACATTTCATTTCTATCACAGATACCTAATCAGCCGCAGATATATTAAATTTAAACTGGTTCATATAACAAGAGTATAAATAAAGACAAAGGTATAAATTAAAAAAAAAAGTCTAGAGATTAATTAAGTACTAATTTTCGATTTGAGTTTGTATGTCTTACAAAACATTTAGAATAAATTTTGCACCGCGTATCAATATAACTATTACTACAATAATTTCAATTTTTATCACAGACCAGTTTTGCTTAGCCAACAGTAAGTACATTTCTATAATTCCCTCTTGAAAGCTGTGAGACTATCGATAAAAATGTATTACACAAAATTAAAATATTTAAAAAATACTAACATATGCATGTCCTATTGTTTTTTCTAATTTTACAGCATTTCATAAATTTCGGTTTGGTCACTTAATAATCTGTAGTATCACAATTTCATCTGTAACCTAAGTAATAAAATGGCGGGACTTTTGACATTTGCACACAACATTATTTTTACGTTTTTTTTTTACTTTTTCGTATATAAAATGCTAAATTGTATATATTCACAAGTAAAACGGTTATACAAAATTCTACAGCTACGTTTACAAAGGCTATTTAATTAGATCTAGCAATAGGCGTTACAAATTGTATATTAAGATACGTGAAAAAATATATCACTGACTTTATTTTTATTAACAACTGTATCAATTGTGCATCATATAGAGGTATGGTTGTAGATAATAAATTTAATATCGATCCAGATTTTTAATCATAGACCCAATGTGTCTTTGAAACCTAACAATTTTTTTTGCAAACGTGGCATCAAAATCAGTCTTTCAGCTTAGGTGATTTCATCAACAGTGTTTTATGTTTGATTTGAGATCATATTATATTGATTGTTTATTTCTACATTATATGTATACAATAGAATAAGGCTTTCTAATTACATAACTAGACGTAAGCGTATCGCTAGATAAAAGATTAATATCAGAGAGTAATTAGTCGAAAACTTGGCTACAACAAAAATTTCTGACTAAAGCACTCGGACATAGCCTATTTATAAATTTAATTCTCAATATAATATTAATATTTCTTTGACAAATATATAAAGTGGCTACCCGGAATTTTGTAAATGTATATATTGTTCAACTTTTAGCTGTCAGTAAAGACGGATCGAAGCTCATTATATTTCAAGTACACAAAAAAAAATTACTGCTATATAAATACGATAAAATCAAGACAATATCTAATAAAATCATTTAAAATGAAAAAAGAACTAAATGGTTACTTGGCTATTGATACATTTAAAACAAAATTTTGAATGAGATATTAAAAAAATTCAAATACCTTCAAAATAAAATACATTAAAACAATGTGACATTAATACAAAATAATAATAACTTTTTTGTAATCAGTTTTAACAATTAACAAAAATGCGATTACAGAAATGAATGCAAAAATGTCTAATCTTTTATATAAAACCCTGTTAAGAATAGACGTGCACTTCTTTGTTGAAAACTTATTACACATAAATAACTAAATTCAATTGCGTGATTTTCTTTAAATAAAATTAATATTTTTAACTCAAAATCTACACACGTTACAAAGCATTTAAACACAATTTCTTTTATACAAGTTATATAGATTTTTAATTAAAGAAAATATTATCAAAATAATAAACTCTATAAACTTTAGTCCTGTGACTTATCAATAAAATGAAAAAAATATATATTATGTTGACATTTGAATTATCGCGCGCCAAATTACAAATGGCCGGAGGATTTATATTCAAAATTTATTACATGTTTAAGTTTTAATTAAAGTAATAATATACAAATCAAGAGAATAATAAAATGAATAAAAAACCGCTATTTTTTTAACAAAGAAGTGCACTGATGTATTTGTAATTTTCTTTATCTACAGATCCTAACAATGTACGATATTGGATATCACGTGATCACACAAACTGCAGTGGAATTGGAAAGTAATGTATAATTTTCATAATAACAATGTTAGTCACTTTTCGATAAAAATAAAAAGCGACAAACGTTTTTGTATATTAACTATAAAGCAAACTAAACATATTTATCACAAACTTTACCAGTGTTCTTTAACATCAATATATTAATTTATATACTATACTGAATATGATAATTTTGGGACCAACTAATTTATTATTTAAAAAAAATTTGGTTAATATTTAATAAGACAATTTATATTTAATGTGAGGGGTCCCACTCAACAACTTACAGGACCCTTGCCAACCTCACATGCTTGTGATGCAATCTGCAAGGAACGCTTAAAAAATAAATAACTACTTCTGCAATAACTTTTCGAGAAGGTGGTCATCACAGATATGACCCTCAACATTAATCTCTCAGTTCATTGATGTTCAACTTTGACTGGAAGTGAATTCATTTGCATAACTACTTCTTTATGGGGTGTAAGGGGTCTCACACAACAACTCACGGAACCCAAGACAATTCACTTTTGCAGCCTGCTGATCAATAAACTAGGCTGTGGCTCCCCACGAACCTGCATCGGGCCAGCTTGGTGGGAGTCAACACAAATAACTCAATTATTGGGAGAAGACTATGTCTAACTTATGTGAACAATGATAAAGATAAAGATTATATTGTGTTTAATACAATTCAATTATCAAACATCGGAGAAGAGATAGAAAGACAGGGATGAACTAAGATCTTGGCTATCTAGACATGTGCCTAGGTACCAAAACTATGATTTTTAATTTTTGAAAATAAGCCTAGAATGTTGACTATGGTTTGCTACTACAGAAAGAATCTTTAATAATCAAAAATATGACTATTAATGACATGAATAGGACATTCACTTGTTGGCAAAATATAACACCTTCTTATGACATAATAATGTGTCAAGGGGAGGTTGACTCTGGTACAGAACCATTCAAGGTAGTCCCTTGTGGACACCTTAGTTTGATTCCGCTGAACTAACTAAAGAGGTCCTGCTCTCAGCGTTTAGACTTCGCTCCTGATACATTCCTACAAACAAGTTTTTATATATGAGGAGAGTTAAAACATCACCATTGTGATGATTGTCAGAACACTGACACAATCATGTGTTGTTGGAGTGTGTCCATAACTAAGGTCTAAGGAGAATTTTTGGCGATTTGGTCTACATACACAAAGGTCAGATTAATTATTGGTCAGCAAAGCCCTTGTTGGATCAGGTTGTGAGCTTATACAACTTATTGACTTGTACCTTGAGTGGGGACATTTGGAAGTACCCGTAAGGCTCCCAAGCTTAGAAAGTCTCAACAAAAGTTTGATTAAAAAAGGGAATTTGTTGAAGAACACTGGTATAATTATTATTAATTTCAATTGAACTACGGCCGGAATATATTTAATTGAATCTAATTAAAAAAAGTTTCCATGTTAAGCATTATTATAATATATCCCTAACATGCTCGCAGGCTAGTTTATTAGTTTTAGTAAGATATAACCCCTATTAACTGTACTTACATTGAATCCTACTCATATTTACCTAAATGTTAAAAATCACAGTTAATATTGCATTACCAATATATGAGTATATCTGTAATTTATTTTTAAATAATACATAAACCTTGTCCCTTGAATAAGTAAAGCACCCACAAGGCTGATTCAATTAGAAAGTCTAAACAAAAATATGTATTTTTTTTAATTAAATTTTTGAAGAGGCTTTGTAAATGTGACAGCTTTGTGGGTACTTTAAATTTCACCACTCAAGGGACAAGTCAATAAAAAAATAATTGTATTAAAATAATAGTAAGATATGTATGAAAAGAAAGTCAATCAGTATGTCGAGAAACAAATAAAAATCTTGAGTATAGAGTAAGAGATAGTTCAAGTCAAAATCAAAAATAAAATTTGGATGTTAATGGAAATGCATCATCATCAGCCAGTAGACGTCCACCGCTGGACGTAGGCCTTCCCCAACAGCAGGGGATCGGAATGCATTTTATATAAAATGTTAAAAAGATTATGAAGACTGAAGGATCTGATATGGAAGCTAATATTAGACGGAAAGGAACATGCTTTCATGCACTTACTCTATAACTTCGGAGAGCTTCTCCCGTCTCTCCACGTGCTCTTTATCAGCGCAATGCGCCATCAGCATCGATTCACCGACGATCAGGTTCTCGAAGCACAAAGAGCATGCATACATGGCATCCCCGAAGCAGACAATCTTATTGTCATCTCTGTACAGTTTCATCGGATTCAGAATTGTACTCGGTTGGATCTCCCTACCTTCGGACACACATTTCTTGATGTAAACAGTTTTGTATTGAAAGTGTATCTTCTCGCAGTGAGACTGGCTGAGGATATGATTTATGAGACCATTCTCATCTGATTCAGTACTCTTGCACGATGGACAAAAGAAAGTAACTATGTTTTTGGATTCAAAATCAAGTTTGGGGGAGTCACATTTCAATTGTATGCTATGAACCTGAACATAGAAAGTTATCCTCTCCATGGTCGGTTTCTGAAGCATTGAATAGTACAGGCTTGTATCGTGAAAGCTGTTGTAGCTTATTATCTGATCCAGGGACTCGGAATATGCCGTTAATGTTGAACTGTCTAAGCTAAAGTTTCCGATGGATGATGTGATGGATTGATTCGATATGGACCCATCGTTAGTTTTGCTGATGAGTCCCGAATCGGTGTTGGGTGAGGACTCATTGTGGCATTGGCACGAACATTTGGAAGAGACTGACTCATCAGTGTCACTTGTCACATTGCTGGAGAGTGTTTGATCAGTGTCCGGGTAAAACAAGTTGATCATTGCCTCTCTCAGATCTGGGAAATCGTAATACTTCATTTTCTTCTTATTGTTCATCTGGTGTTTGCGCCTGCAGTGCTCAGCGCGTTTATCTGAACTGATGCCCCTTTGGCTGTGGGGCTTGTATTTTCTGCATTTCTTTATCTTCGTCTCACTTTCATAGTTTTGCAAGTAAACATTTATAAATTCCTCTATTGATTGTTTAATTGACTGTAATTGTTTTCTTACGGTAACCTTTGTATCGTCATTCTCTTTCTCCATAATGATACTCCAGGAATCAGTTGGGCTAGGTCTACGGATTGTGTTATGAGAATGTTTGTTACCATCTACTTCACATTGTTGATCAATAGAAATCTCTCTACCTTTGAAGATTTTAGAGACTTCAATATGGAATTGGAACTCGCTGAGCATGTCTTTCAAAAACCCTTCAATCTTTCCGAGCTTTGACTGGTAATTGTACAGCAATTTCATTCTCTCCTCTTCAGTTTTATCAATTTCTATATCTTCAAAGGAGTTGGGTGTTACTGAGTTGTTACGGTTCTCTTCACTAGATGATCCATATTGCACTGACTCCACTTTACGGCACATCTTTATTTGTTTGGTTTTCAGATCTACGGACACATCACTGTCAGAATGGTCAGACAGTGATTCTATGTCAAAGTTCTCATCTTCGAATTGTGATGACAGTTGATCATCGGTCATACCATCGTAAACTCCGAATGTTTTGTTCATATCAAAACTTCTTTTGAAGATGTCTGAGTTGACACACTCCAATAGGATATGTTTCGGTGTGTTTTCAGTTTGGGAACTACAGCTTTCGTCTCCGGTGCTGACATTTAGTCTTTCACTCATTGAATGGGTTGCCTTTTTAATGTCCACAGTTAATTTTTTGCATTTCTTGCGCCTATGCCTTACTGGAGTGTTAATGCCTAGAGTCAGCAGGTCAGTATCGGAGAGGGAAGCTTTGTTTGCTGTGAATTTTTTCACTGATTCAGGTATATTCAAGCTGGTGCATTGACGGGAGGTGGAGTCCGGTTCGTTTGTTTCGTAATTAATCGCGACCGTGTTCTCAGGTACGTATTCATTGATCCGTTTCTCATCACCATCAGCATTTGGATTGTCTTCAGATTTCTTAAAGTAAGATATGTTTGAAAACATTCTTCGAAGCGAAAACGCCATTGTTTTATAAACTTGGCATCAGACTTCAGATCCTGTTCACTTTTCACCACTTTGTTATCTGGAGACAAAAGGGATAAAAAAAAGTTTTAAAAAGTTCTATAATCAATGTAAGAAACGAAACAATGAACACACTACTTACATGCCCGGTGTAGTCATTGAATATGTGGGTAAAACTTAACTTTTTTACGTCTACATATTTATAATATACCCTCAAAAAATTTCATCAAAAAATAATTTCAAAACTTCACAGTATGTTTTGAGTTTGACAACAAATCGTTACTGTTATAATGATAATAATTTTAATGGTACTATCACAAAGTTCCTCGCCGTAATAAATTGCTACACGAAACATCGAGACGACGACTTTTAAAAATGGCCGTATTATAATTTAGTTTTACTATTTTGCCAGAACATATTCTTTTCTACTAATTTGGTAGTTTTAATAAATAAAATAATGCATAGTTATTATGAAAAAAGAGTGTTATGTGGTATGAATTGCGGTTAGCAATAAATTTAAAGGGAAAGAAGAATAAGTTGTCCGAGAAGAAGAACGAAGTGTCGGAAATTCTAGCTGCGATGATGATTACCAACGTCAACGGAGTGGTTGAATGAATTATAATTCCAATTTTTCTGAATAGTCTTTATAATAAAAAATTATGGTTAAGAATATAATTGTAGAGAAGAAAAATCTAGAATTTTTTTAATTAATCTAGTTATTCCAGTTGGATTGACCTCTGGGTCCCAATCATGTTTCTAAGCAGGCAATAATTTGGAGTTCATGATATAATAGAAATCACAACCGCCCCTATCAGATTTAACAATGATTGAAGATTGAAGAGATTTCTTTTTTCTTAGGGAAAACCACTTTATATTAGTTGTTATACCAACTACGCATAAATTGAAGAATCGATTGGTGCTGGCCGGATTCGAACCCGATACCTTTTGAATGGAAGCCAGGCGTTAAAACTACTAGGCAATCACAAGTTGAACGGAGAAATGGTTAGGGATAAGACCTAACGTAATGGAGAATTCACTGTGGACAATGTCTGAAGACCTAAAGATCTAGGAGAAAAATTATGAAATCTAATAATAATAAAAGTAATTAGAAAGTGTCTATTTTTAGTTTCTTCAGTGAGCTTAAACTGTAAAGGCCCAGTTAAAAGTATTGTTTAGTAGTAATTAATGAGAAATTACGTGGCAACAAAAACTGAAGTATACCAACGTCAATGACCTTTCTAGTTAACTGTCAGGAGGTCGTTTACACCTGAGGGTAGAAACCACCCTAACCTGTTGCTCCCCAGCAGGGGCATATTGATTTCATACCTCAGCGTAAACTTTACGGACACAGACTATATTCCAAAATATCTATGAGATTTTTCTTATTACTATGGTAACAGAAAATCTAAAAATTATTTTTGTTTTACCTACTTAATGCTGCTTGTTATTTTATCTAGATATAGTTTTTATTTCGTGTGTAACAAAATGCTAACGGATCGCACACCCTGAAGCCAGAGGGCCGGCGTCGTGATAGTGTGGGACTCCAACCGACTAAACTTCACACTGTATTCCAATCACATCCGATTTTATACGAGGGTCAAAGGATAACATGGAACAGTTCATCCGCAACTCGGTGCCTTGATCGAACGGACCCACCTTAGGGAGGGGTGTGAAGCAACCCACCTGGTGTACAACCCGAAAATGGCAGAATACGCCACCAGATCCATCTCGGGAACCATCTCCGGTGGCTTCGCCAGGTTCCTCTGTCTAAGGAGGCAATCAGGCAGCTCTATGCAATCTACAAATATATTGGTGGTGAAGTGTGATAACAAAATACTCCATCTTCCAAATGTTGCCAGGTGGAACAATAAGGGTGTTAGCGAGTGATATTTTTATTTTACTTGAAACTAGATATTTTTTTGTTTACCTTGTAACAGGTTTATGCTTGACCACGATCCCACCTGGTGTTAAGTGAAGATGTGGTCTATGATGGTACAGCGTATTAACCTAGCAAATGCCTATTCACTCTTTGAAGACGCCCACATCGTAATTGTACGGGAACACTGACGCCGGCAAGTTGTTCCATTCCTTAGCTGTTCTTATTAGAAACGAGGAGTCAAACCTCTTAGTGCGTAAACTGGGGATGTTTACAACATAAGGATGGAGTCTCGCCGTGCGCCTTGTCCGGTGATGGAAAGGGGACCTAGGAGGGGGGGAAAGGTATTAACATGATGGAAATAATACACCTGCTCATAACATGATGCTCAGCAACAGAGACCTACCGCCAGTAATGTAAGGTTTACAATATGAGTGTGGTGGTAGTTTTCTATCCTACCACCAACGGAGAACTACGTATATTCTTAGTATCGAACTGGGGACTTCAGTGTCACGCTTAGCTACAGTCCAACGGTATTAGTTCAAAATTAAATATTATTCGAACTAAAAGAGAGTCTATTCAATCCACGACTATGATTAGCGTAGGTTTAAAAATCTAAGCAGGTTTTATATATGTTAATGCTTAAGTCACTGCATTAATAAAAAAAAAAAACTAGCTTATTCAGTCTCGAAACATTTTAGTATACGGCCACTCTTTAGGATATATCAACGTTTAACAACACGACAACTATAGGATATGGCAACATATTACAACACGGCAACTGTTTAGAGTATGGCAACATTTTACAACACGACAAATATAGGATATGGCAACATTTTATAACATGATAACTCTAGAATATGGAAACATTTTACCACACGACAACTCTAGAATATGGCAAAATTTAACAATACGGTAACTATAGGATATCTCAACATTTTACAACACTGCAACTCTAGGGTATGGCAACGTTTTACAAAATAAGAATATTTGGCAAAATAGGAACATTACAATTGACAGCTGTCAGTGACATTAAATCAAACCTATTTGACGTCTAAAATAAACACGGCGATGCTTTAAAATAGTTTTGACTTAAATATTAAAGTTTATGACCTAAACCCGACAACTGGCACAGTCTCCGTCCTTCAGCCATGAAGCCTTCTATAGACGTGGATTCGCTGCGCACGGAGCACGAGTCGGACGAGCACTGGGAGCTCCGACGGCTCTTCCTGGCTGAGCACAAGGATAGCTTCGAGGAAGACGAGCTCATCACTCTGGCACAGCTATTCACTAATATTGAGTTCCTCGGATGCAGGTACTATAAGCTGATAATGATCAGCATTATCAAGATACATCAGCATCAGAACAGTACACCTGATGTTTAAGACTAAGTTTATGTAGCCTTTGTAGTGGTTGTTTTATATCGGCTAGTAGACATCCACCGCTGGACATAGTTCTCCCAATAGTGGGATTTGAGCAGTCAATCACCATGCTTGCCAACAAGTTGGTGGGGAATCGGAGCCCTGTTTGGTGACTTCTAATGTTCACCATGACCAGGTGAGATTGGACTCGGGGTCTCTCGAGTTATATGGGATACCCGCACAGTGATTGTTAGCATTGTGTAAGTGTCTGGTTTAATTCCAGAGTCATGCTGATACACTGGTGGTAAGTCTACATGGCTAGCTCTGTAGTCACAGGCTATCAAGAATAGGACTATGGTAAGCCCTGCCTGTCATAAAAGGCGACTGAAAGGGTGTTCAGGTTTGTGGGCATTGAGGGCAGGGGCCCTGACTGCCCATTAAGTGAACTCGAGGCGGATGACATGTACTCATATCTTGTCGTAGCATACTGTCTATGTTTGGGAGGGCAACAACTCTCCCCAGGATGTGCTTAACAGCTGTGCACAGGGAGGCATCGGTGAGTTCCCTAGGAGATCCCTGCGCCTTTGGCAATGCACTGACAATGACAACCATGGGGATTTTAGAGAGAAAAATCCCACGTAACCTTGAATTCCCCACAGAAGCAAGGCATCTTTTGAAGATTTCCAGTGACAAAAAAAAAATGTCTCCATTGCCGGAGACTAAGTATATAATAGTGGGGTATATAAACTATTCCAGTTTATAAGCTGTAGATCTCCCTTAGATAAGATCAGATCTGTTGGAATTTTGATGGTATATGGTCGGGTTCCCGAGTTGTGGATGCCCAAGGTTTCAGAATTTTGTATGAGCCACTTGTCCTTATTTAAACAATTAAAATAATTTGTAGTCTGTGTGTGTGTAATGCTCCTCAACCACAATTTCTATCAGCATGTATATTTTATCTTCAACTTTCCTCATCATAAGTTGAAATGGATTTTTGCACATGTGTGCAAAAATGTGAAAAAAATATTCAACATTTTTTTAAATAGATTAACCTTATATGGTGAATGCAAATAGTATACATGATGGTAAATGATCACTGACACCCAAGGACAGCACTTTTTATTGGCTTTATTTCCGCACGATTTGATACATGCCTTAAAGCATGTGATATTGGTTGGTGTTATACTAACTGTACCTAAATTTAAAAATCCATTGGTTCAGGCAGGATTCGAAGAGTCACCTTCGGAGTGGGAGGCAGGCGTTCATAACAACCGGCTATAACGACTTCCTCAAAGACATAACACTTGTGGCTATGTTGCTATAAATGAAAGAGAAAGGGAATGGTACACTCTTTTCTTGAAGCCCATGTTGTACTGATTAGACCCCACAATGTATTAGTTATATCCTGGCTTGGTGGAAACACCAGATAGCTATATTATTAATCAGTCACTTCTTCTAAATCGTGTTCCCTCTTTACTGAGGGACGTGGTCATCATGTACTATGAACCATGCGATTTCCTTACTATGTTCTCCTTGACTATCAGAGCTGATAGTAGTTTGTGTTATACTAACTGCACGTAAATTGGAAAATTCATTGGTGTAGGCTCGATTCCAACCAGCTACCTTCAGAGTGGAAGTCAAGCGTTTGAATCGATAGGATATCACTTCTTCAATAGAAGCCTTAGGATGGGTATGAACCAATGATGAGTCATTACTTTATGTTCAGGTACCCACCTCAAACAATGAAGAGGGTGGCAAAGTTAGCGGAGAAAGTTTCCAAGAAGTATAAAGACAGTAGGCAGAACAAGCTGAAGAGGACCTTCGTGGAGGCCAGCGATGCTGCGGAGCAGAAAGCTAAAAGGAGTTTCAAGTGACCGATAAAAAATATTTTGTATTTAAAAAGTTAAAGTAAATTATTTTTAGGGGATATTTTTTTTTATTTCAATGCTTTCTTGTTGCTTTAATGGTTGGTGATGGTGAAGAGCACAGCGGATTCTATTCCTGATATCAAACTGTGTTCCGGTTTGTGTGTGAAATTATCGGGTGGATTTTTTATGGTTTGTAAGCTATTGGGTGGTTGTGATGTACGATGAAGAGAAGATCCTTTGTGATGGTGCAGTCTCCATGCACAACGGCCAGATTAACTGAACAGCTGAGCCCTTGTTGGAAGAAGCAGTGAGCTTACATGACTAATGACCCGGCCTTTGAATGTAGAACTTTTTAAGTGCTCAAAAGACTGACTAATGATTATACAGATTAAATAGAATAAGAAAGTAGATCCATCAAGTAATAATGAGAGGTGACTCATTAATCAAATTAAGAGTAGCGGTGAAGGGCAGTTCAATGACAACCTCACCAGAGTAAGATGATGATGAGGTATCCTCATAACCTAATGGGAAACCGGTATGTGAGGGCAGCACAGAACTTATTACAGTAATCTTTCGAGGTCGGTTTCCAGTAGTGAGCATCTATCGGCTGATGATTTAAATATTTTTGATTTGTGAGTTCATCTGCGATCATTACTGATACAATAAGTAGGTAAATTGTGGGGTGGAAAAATCTCTGTCCAATAACAAAGTCAAGGACACGGCCAAATCTTTCATCCAGCTTCAGGGTATTTGCTCTCTGCAGTCTTTGGTGGGTTATTAAGAAGCTCCTGAGCCAGCTCGTTCGACTGTGGGGATATTGGCTAACTGGTGTATTTCAGAGTTAGTGATGAAACCATGGAGCCTTCAGGATGCCGTTTTGAAAGCATTGGAGAGATCTGACTTTCTACCGAATAGCCAGCTTCTGAATCTTAGTTTGGTTTCATCTCGTTTCGCCTTTATGTTTTATCCAGGTAAGTCAATGATCCAAGTGGAGGCCAAGATACTTCACAGTATCAACATGTGGTAGTAGCTCATTGCTCAGAGCATTGGACAGTTGGCCTTGCTGAAGAGAGAACGTGATTTGTTGAGATTTGGATGCACAAGATTTGATACTTCATTTTTTGGGCCACTTGTCAATCAGGTGAAGTTGGTTTTGGATATAAATGAAACGAATTTTGAAACAGAGCAAAGAGTATACTTCCGTCCCCTTCCTTCGCTTTACATAAATGATTTACTTAACCGAGTTAGCTTTATTTACAGATTATAAATATATAACAAGCCGCGAGGCCGTGACTTAGTGTTGCCAGTGTTACATGACATAAATATGTATATTAAAAAAGAAATAGTTTGAAAAATACAAAAAAAAAATTATGCCAATTTGCAGATTGAGTCCTAGCATTGGGAAAATTAATATTTCAAGTGTTTCTAAATTGGAAGTAAAATGTTGAGTTGTAACACTTGAACCTTGGTAAGTTTTAAGAATGGGTCCAGGATATGAGGAGTGGATTGACCAGTGGGAGTGGAAGACAAGTGCTCACATGGGACAGATGATGATGAAGGTAATCCGGAAAGGTTTCCATTGTTACAATGAATTTGCTTACTCGTTTATAGTAAAGCCGGAATTAAATCTTACTAGGTATAACTTTTTTTTTTTGATGACGATACCGCTTACAGTTTAGGTTTTAACTTATCAGTCTCTAGTCCGGAGTCCCCATATGGAAGTCCGTCTTGCACCAACAGTGGGCCTGGCGATCGCGCTGCAAACATTAATAGACATTGTTACCTTTTATAAAAATTTCTCAAATTTATAATCTAGATTTTTTCTTAACGTGTTAGGACGAGCAAGGCGTTTACTGGATGTTAAGTGATAAGCTTGCCCATAATATTGTATACACAGCACCACATTCCGCTCGCCTTGAGACATAGTATTAAGCCTCGTTACCCCAGTAATTCCACTAGCATACAGCACCCTTCAAACCGGACAGTTAGTAAAGTCTGCACATTACTGTTTGCCGGTAGGTTCAGGAGCTGCCGTGGTATCTACCTAGACGGTCTAGAGATCATCACCAATGTACGCGCCAAGTGTGTCTGAATGGAATAGAGGTCTTTGGATGAAGCCTGTATCCAGCATTGCACTGATGATGATGAAGTAGGGAAAGAAAATTAGAGTACGGAGATAGTAACAAAGTAAACAAACCCTTACCCACAACAAAAAGGGGAACAATTGTTATAAAAATAAAAATGATGATGATAAATATATAGATTTATATGAGCAATGAGACCACAATGAAGATGAGCACATTGTTTCATTTGTTTATCATCTTTTTCTACCATTGAGGTTTCCTTAAAGGTAACTAAAAAGGTCTCTTAATTGATAGGATTCAGAACAGCTGCAAGTTCTTCTTCATTCATCATTCTCAGCTGGTAGACTGCTGGACTTAGATCTCTCCTAAAATTGGTACATTTGGACCATCTCCCACAATACTGACCCTGTGTTAATTGGTGGGGAGCCAAAGCCTCCGTTGAACAGCAGGGAACATCAGCAGGTGAGGTTTGCTTGGGTCCAGTGAGATGTGTGCGACCACATACACCCCTGTTCATTTGATATGTTCACCGATGTGGTGTTGTGGATACATTGCACAAAGATGATGCTGCATAATCTTGAGTCTTTCAATAAGGCGGTGATAAAGACCTTCAGGGGCCGGAGATGTAGTAGCGGTGCCTCTGATGCAGGCGTATACAGGCTACGGTAGCTGCTTACCATCAGGCAAGCTGTATGTTTGTTTGCCAGTGCAGTGGTAAAAAAAATTGTAATTGGCATTGGCCTTGCAGCTCATGAGGGTTGTTTATAACCTGTTTCCCATAGAATTTGATGGTGAACTGACCTGAACATGAACTGGTTGATCTGTATAGCCGGCAGTGCTGCCCTCAGAGCGGTTAGCGAGCCCGACTGCAGCATGCCCCACACCTCCAGGTACTGCAGCGACGGCATGCTGCTCAGTTTACTGCAACAGTTACTGCACTTGAGTTGTAACACATTGATAGGCGACAACACAGACCCTGCCTTACTATGTTCTAGTAAGATACATCACATAACTTATAACCCGTTACATATTTTTATTGCATTCTGTTACCGCAGTAATTATGAAGTGTAATCTTCAAAGTGAAGTTGGGGATAAATATTTTGAATAGTCGTAGTAAGGGCGTTCACCTGATGGTAAGTGATACTGCTCATAACACGGTACTGGTTAAAATGGTATACAGTCAACCCTCCTATAACGCGGTACTCTCAGAACGCGGTTTCCATATAACGCGGAGCAGAAATTGCGACAGC
>DWLS01002882.1:0-16974 GCA_018246255.1 Pachliopta kotzebuea | reverse complement strand
GTATGTTCAATTTTTATAACGTTTTAAATCATTATTTACTTCACAGTTGCAACCGCTTACTGATGACCGCATAAAAAATAATAATATTAATATGGAACCGGTTTAAATTTGAAAACCGTTGAGAACTATACTAAATGTGGGAAAACAATACCATTGAAGATAAACTTTAATTAAAAATGTTTAACTTAAACCGAAGCATTAAAAATTAATTTGTTTTACTTTAATCATTTGACCTGTGATTAAAGGAACAGTGACAAAATAAATACTAATATTTTTTTACTAATTCCTATACAATTAATATTGAGTCAATTGTATTTATGTTTAATTATTAATTACTTAGTAAAGATTATGATTAAAACAAACCAAATATTCCAATTAAGTGATGCAAGCGAGAATGTTTACGTAATATTTGTATATGAAATCGTTACGAAAGAGAACGGAACTAAAATTACACGGGTGTTACATGAAACGTGTTAAATTGTCTCTCAACTATAATGAACACTAGAATGTTTTTGCGACTATTTCGTAATATTCAAAAATTAAACACATTTAGTAAAAAATATTTAAAATATTGTTTTCATTTGTTAACAATTGTAAAAAATATGGTATGACAACAAATGTGGGAATAGTATATTAAAATTGTTTATAAGCCGGTAAAAAATTTAACAGTCTCTATAATATTAAATTTCCTTTAAAACTTATGCACTTAATACGTTCGTTTATAGAAGAAAAATTAATTAGTCTATATTAAAATACGTTACTTAGGCTTAACGAACAAAAGAACTGTAATTTAATTAATTATAAAAGTAAAGAGGGTTAACTCCCTAAGGATAACAGACTCATTAAGGATAACAGAATTATAAAGCATTTTATACTTCGTGAACAAATATAATGAAAGAAATATTTGTTGATTAAAACGTCATTGTATGCAATTATAACCAGCGAAAATAATAATGCGATTTCGATGAAAGGATATGAACAAATTAAATGAGAGCGCTGTTTATGAGTAATATTTACGGCGTAATGTCAGACACAATCAGATCACACGAGTAAATAATTAAAAGCGCTTAAATGGACAAAATGGAGTCAATTATCATTGTAAATTGTGTAGGGTCGTTAACGCACTCCGGTTTTTGCGGGCGGCCTTAACATTATCGTAACAATAGACACAATGGTGCGTTCCCGCGTCTGTTACGCCTTGTTATACAATATCAACGGGCTCGGTGTACACTGAAACTACAAGCGCAATGACACACACCAGGTAACAAAAACAATGCACTAACTCTTCCGTTGCATTTTTCTCGAGGCACTAATCTTATCTCTTCACTGGGATTGCCCTCTATCGATTTGTGTTTATTTAACACTTCCAATAATTAAATTATGTCCAAACAAATTCCACTACATAAGTAAATATCTGGTCAATAACAATATCTCTATATAAGAATTTTATTCGGCAAAGGTTGAATTGCACAAAGAATGTTATTAAACAAATTCAATAAAAAATAGGCAATTTATAAAATAGCGGTTTTCCTTTTTAATACTCAAAACTATATCCTGAAGGATTTTTGGCTATTATGTACATCCAGCAACGTAAATATAATAAAAGCGAAAACTTCTTGACACAACAACGTCCAAGCAAATGCCAATATATTTCAATCATATACAAAGTAAGAATATAGATTAATCATTACTTTAGACGATTATATAAAACTAAATTTAGTTAAAAGAGAAATAAAAGGTAAATAAAAACTTCTGAAGCAGCGACGAGACGCTTCAGGTCATAACCTAGAAACCAAATTTTAATTCTTAACAATCCACGCCGAAGGAACTTACATTTAATAAATAATGACTACACATAAATTACGATCCATTTTGTGTAAGCAATTTACTACTGTTATGAAATGCAACTCTTGAGTCTTTCATTTAAACATGTTGTTTGCAAAACACCAAAACTTTATAAAAATGCAATGTAAAAAGATTTTATTAGTAATTAGTCATTATTCATTACAACCCTATTAAATAAAAAAGAAAAGTAACTTACAAAACAGTATCAAATTCTACATAAATCCTTTCAATAACATAACTTACTGCTAAATCTAAGTACTAAACATAACCATATTGAAAATCCTTTTGCTGTAAAGGGTGGAAATATTACATGAAATAAGAAAGATTTATTATTTTCAAAGCAGAGCCAATAAGATTATCTTTTTTTTTTATAAACGCCGACAATTTTTTTTTCACCGATTCTTAAAGTATTCGATTCAAAATATTTTGAAAAATTATTTCGTCATTAAATAACTGTAACTTATAATAACATAAAACAGCGCGAGCACCGAAAATGAAATAATGAACATTTAGTATCTACCCTTATTATTCCTCTTGTCCGCTCCTCGATCACCAATCTGCCTATAGATGCCGATTCCAGGGGCTGCCGTGCTGCGGGACACGCGTCGTATAGGCCTTCGCCGTGCATCAGCAACTGAATAAGAATTTCTGACGTCCTCCTTTCGTGTAGTTGCTAAACATTCCTCTGACGGCGACGAAAAATGTTTTAAATTTTCATCACACACTAGATTCTGTAGACTAGTACCATTCCGAATTTTCTCTGTATATAAATTCGATTCGCGATTTCGAGCCTTTTTCAATGTTAAATTATCAAAGCTCTTACATGAGCTTAGTGGTAAAACATTATTGTTTCTTATATCGTAGAATTTGCTTGGATCAAACACACTAATCCTAGGAGTGCGAATACCCAGAACATCTTGGGTTTTGTACTTAGCATTGTGCACGTGGGATGGGCATAAATCTGGTTTCTGTCTGTTGCCTCTATGTTTAATGTTGCGAATATTCCTTTTTATAACTGAAGTACCTCTCTCCTCGAGTGCTTGTAAAACATCGCCCGATTCCAAAATATTAAATGGAATTAAGCTGTTCTTATATACACGGTAACTTCGCTTGTTTCTTTTTTGATTTTGATTATCATCGTGGAAAAAACTTTCATCGTAATGTGGCATCGTTAAATACAGTACATGGCTCATTATAATGTCAAATCATCCTTTATAAAGCAACACCTTTTCTGTATGTAAAAAGCACATAGGGTTACTATCGAAAGTGATTTGAAGATGAAAAACTTTTAGATGTAATGAATATTAGACAGTTTAGTAGCCAGTAGTGAAAGGGAATGTCCTGTAGAAAACTTTAAAAGTAGGCAAAGAACTTGCGACAAGTTTCACTTATACAAATCGGTGTATTATACGGAAAAGGTGCGTTATTATGACCTTTTCTTAAGCTTTGTTAGCTAATATATTTTTACGGGTATCAATCACAGACCGAAATAGCAAACACGCTAGCTACCTATAGTTAGGTCATTATTTATTTACAGTGGACGTCGCAACGTAACGTCGTATTCTCATGCGCATCTCCTGCCTTTTCACGTGCTATATTGGCTTTTACTGTACGAACAAACACGAAAACCTTGACACTGTAATTATATAATATATTTTGTGATTCAACGATGTACACGAAGACATATAGAACCTCTACTAGCAAATCGTTATTATTTCCCAAAGATTTACACGTGATCACGAATGGTATAATCATATAGAACATAATAGGTACATGTGAACACAAACTGTACGAGAAACTATCGATAAATAAACGCAGTGTTGAAAAACCTTAGACACTTAAACATCGAAATTTACTTTTTCTATATAATCAGCAATTCAAAAAAATTTCTATCACCATCACAGAACACAACGGGTCCAGAAAATAAGCGCAGTCGGTCAGGTGTTATTCTTATGCAAACATTAGAAATATGCAAATGATAGTTTATAGAGATAACACGAACCAACACTACATCGAGCGAATAAGCTATAAATAGATGTGGATTTTTCGCGGCGCGATCTCGATATTCAGCAGAGCAACGAGCGGCCGAACTCGTGCGCAGCGAAGCGTACGATTGACACAGGGTGTCGAACAGTCGAACGGTCGATCGATAGATCGGTCGTCGGTTCGAGAGAGCGGTGCGGCCGGCGGCGGCGGTACGACAGCACTGCGGAGGGCGACGCTGCGCTGCCCGACAGTGAAAGTATCAAGCATCTCCACAAACCACACCTGACTCGAACCGACCAGCTACGCAATATCATTATATACTAACTTATTTCAGACTGTTAACATATAATCAAATAACATGTCTCCCATTTTTATTAAGAAATTAAAGATCGATTCATTAACAGCATTACTGTTGTGTCCGCGGAGCAACATTGCACAGGTGATTTTTATTTTCTATAGCCGAAAAATCCAAAAAAACAACAAATGCTGAGTTTAATAAATTGTTAGTCAAAATGTTAAAGAAATAGTTTATTTAACACCATATAATTGTAAATTATTAATATTTTTACGAAAATTTTATGCAATCAGTCCTATACTCTCTAACTCTAACTCTCGTATAATTACGTCATTGCAATCAAGGTCACATAATAGGTTGGGGAAAAAGTCTTTTCGCATTATAGTATGTATGAACTTGTACTAAAATCTCTTTAGCTATACTATTTGTATCTGAGGGGTTTTAGTATCATTGAAAGTTTAAATTTTAAAGAACTTAATTCCAAATTCAAAACAGAAAAATGTGTGATTTTCATTTGTTTTCGTACTGTCAAGATGAGAGTGAATCTAATGAAGAAATTCAACACATTTTAAAATTGTACTACAAGAAAGATAAAAATGCAACGCAAACCGCGAAAAATATTAGCGATGTTTATGGAGCTAGTGCAATGTCTGTGAGAGTAGCACAAATTTGGTTCAAGCGTTTTCAATCCGGAAATTTTGATGTCAAAGATTCACGTCGCTCTGGTAGCCCTATAACAGATAAAATGGATGCCATTTTTGAAAAAGTGGAGCAAGATCGGCATATCAGTAGTTACGACGTAGCTGAAGATCTGGGAATTGACCACAACACAGTTTTACGCATTTGAAAAAACTGGGTACACAAAAAAACTCGATATATGAGTACCTCACGAGCTCACTGAAAGAAACCTAAAGAACCGTGTACTAGTTTATAATTCTTTATTACGACGTAATGAAACTGAACCATTTTTGACGAAGATGGTAACTGGTGATGAAAAGTGGATTACGTATGACAAGAACGTGCCAAAAAGGTCGTGGTCAGAGGCCGATCAGGCTTTACAGACAGTGGCGAAACCCGGGTTAACTCGCAACAAGGTGATGCTGTGTGTGTGGTAAGCTTGAAAGGGCATTGTTCATTATGAGCTGTTACCACCAGGAAGAACCATCGATTCTGAACTCTACTACGAACAACTGATGAGATTAAAGCTAGAAGTTTAGCGGCCGGAATTAATCAATAGAAGGGGTGTGATTTTTCATGACGATAACGCTAGATTTCACACCTCTTTAGGCACTCAGCAAAAATTAAGAGAGTTTGGCTGGGAGGTGTTAATGCTTCCGCCGTATAGTCCTGACCTTGCACCTTCCAATTTCCACCTGTTTCTGTCTCTTCATACTTCTTTAGGCAGTGTCAGGTTAACATCACGAGAGCACTGCCAGAACCACGTGTCGCGGTATTTTGATCAGAAGTCCCAAAATTTCTTTAGCAATGGGAGGATGTCCCTACTTACAAGATGGCAAAAAATTATTAAACAAAATGGTACCTACATACTTTAATTAAATATAAATAAACTATTAAAATATGTTTTGTATTTTCTTAAAAAATGCGAAGAAACTTTTTCCCCAACCTAATATGTTTTTGTGGCAAAGAGACTCTTTATAATACATAATAGTATATATGTATGCTATTATGTATTATAAAGAGCATTAATCTTATTATTTTTAAATTATTTTGTTTATATAAATTCTCGACTAAAAAGTGAACATGAACGCGATATTACGCCTTGTTATCCTCTAGAGATTTACGTCAGTTAAACTGTTGCATAATTATTATGATACTGCATCGTACAATATGATATCGATGGTCCTAATGACAAAATAATAAATAATCGCACAGGAAGTGACAAGGATACAATTTTCATACCTTAAATATATAAAACAACGTGAACATTATATAATACAAATTACATAAATAAACTGGTTATTAAAAATATAATTAAAGATGAACCCAATTTTTGGTTCGTATGGTTTCTCATAGCTGTTAAAACAAAATTTTAATAGTTATTTTATTAATTCAACATCATTCCTGTTGAAGTTAGCCTTAGAAAATATATTAATTTAAGATGAATAAAAATATGCAAAACTAAATAAAACACAATGAAAATGTGTGCATTGGAAGTGTGTCACTTGACCATTCACGGCTTGCGCCAGGGTTACACGCAATGGTATTTGTGAACTACTTATAACTGTATTGTACACGCGAATAGAAAATAATTAAATTAAAAGCCCGTTGTTTCGTCAGATTTGCACTACGGATTAAATTATTATGAAAAAAAAAAGAAAAATGTACAAAGCAATAAGTTTTCTCTCAAAGCCTTTTATTTATCAATAATTACGAATACTCTAAACAGAAACGAATAAACAAACTCCAAAATTCATGTAAGAAAGTACAAATTATATACAAAATCAAAAAAGTATAATAAAGGATACGTAATAAGCAATGAATTAGCAGCGAAGAGATCTTCGCTGCTAATTCATGCCATTAAAATAAACAGACGTAAAAAAATCCTAAAAATTTATCTTAATTTTCTTAAATAACTATTGATTTGAACACATGCTTTTTGTATGAATTGTATGGATGATAATAAATATTTAATACATTTGATGATACTTGTTTATATTGTGCCTACCTATGCCAAATCGGCGCACATTCAATTTTAATAATTATGACAATGATACCTTTTTGGTTTTGTCAAAAAGAAAAAGGAGATAACTATATTTACTAATTATTAGAACATACACTACCAAGAGAGACAGAATGCGCTAAATTATTTATACTCGAATTCTATACCTGTAAGATATATCAATTCATGAGTGTATAAAATAAAAAAAACGTTTTTATAATAAATACTAAGAATTTTTTTTATTTAATTAGATGGTGATATTTATTTGTAAAAATAGGAAGGAACTATGATAAACATTTAGAACATTAAATATTTGACTTTATATATACTTGTTTTTGGTAACTGTTACTGGAAATGTAACAGACCGAACGGTTTAATAGAAAAACAAATAAAGAATCAACTGGTCATGAATAGTTAAATCAACATTATGTTGACAGAATTTGGGAACCTGAGAGTTCAAGCACAGTTAATATACCTGCAACGGAAGAAACTGTTTATAATAGTTACGGCAAGCGATGCGTTCACAGAAAAACGGCTTTTTAATTATAAAATAATGGTAATCTACACATTTGTAAATATAAAAAATTATATAATAATGAAAAATTACATAAAATTATATAATAGAAATTATATAATAATAACCTATGTAATAATGAAAGATATAATGTACAACAAAAGTAAAACAACAAATGTTCAACATGAAATTTTAAGTTGTATTTAAATTCTTAACACATGTACAATTTTTTTTTATATAATTTCTGTTTTTCCCTGATATTGTTATTCAGGGCTTACTTGCTAACTTACATTTATATCTTTTAATACTTATGCTTTCCCTGTTCAATACTGTTCCCACGCAATCAAAATTTAAAATTGAAGTATTAAAAGAATTAGATGAGAATAATTAATTAATATAATATTGTACAATTAAACTCTTTTTGATAGTTTTCTCAAACCTTAACTCCGCGTTTTTCCATACATTTTCCCTCTCTATAGTTTATTGACACGATCAGTCTAATCGTTATAGTTAAAGAGTAAACAGCTTTAATGCACGTCGTAATAGTTGTCGGCTTGGGTCTTTCTTCCGATAACAGGAAGCGGGCAAACGCACTAGCTAAGCGCGACTCACTTTCCAATAAACTAGCCCGATCGTGATACCTAGCCTAACGGGATCGTACACTTCTCGCCAGTGCCATTATACCCAACGAACGAACCACCACCTAACGTAATAAATCTAACTCAATCACGCACATTATTTAAATTCATCACACGTTATTATTCCCTAAGCATTCCTACGTTAGTATTGCAGACACTTGAGACCCAATTACAACACTACGATAAACTCACTTAATTCTTTGCGTCGCGATGACAACGCCCTTTACATTTCGTTAGTTGATGTTCGGTAATGATGAGATAATTTATCTAAACCTACTGTCATTATGTTAGCAGAATAAAAATCACCCATTTCGTTCCGTAAACAGAATCAAGCGAAACTAAATAGACATAGCCGTTTCGATTTGCTCTCAATAATGAAAGAAACTAAATAAACATCACTATGCCACGATGAAATCATGATGATGTTACACTTCACTTGACATTTAGCTTTTTCTAAATGAATTCGTTTATTTATATCTAAATGTACTATAATATAGACCGTCACATGGCATAAAAGATTTTTTAGTTAATATAAATAAATCCTGGTAATACTTTAAAAAATTATGAAGAAAAAACGACTAGTTTGTTACTAATAATTTAAAATTTCACACAAATTAACCATACAGCCAACAACTGAGTACTAAGATCTACACATGATGAAAAACGTTGCAAAACTCCAACAATATAACGGTATGTCGTGTCGCAATACAAGGCGAACAAATCTGTAGATAATGGCTATTCCAACACATAATAAAGGTTACAGCGACTACACATGTTAAAACTATTGCTCAGTCGTTTAACTTATAAAAGTAATAGCTAAGTTTTAGAGTAACAAAAAAAAATAAGAAACAAATTGATTAGCGTTGTCGAACAGTGAGAATGCCTGTACTGAGATTGTTACAAGTGACCGACCAGTTGTGCCCGACAGGTGAGTGAAAAAATTAAAACAAAGAGTTAATACAAACAATAATCACTTAACGAATTAAACAGTTATGAAATACCAAAAAATATTTTGTCCATCACATCTTAATCTTAGCTTTATTCGTCGTTAAATATCACATAAATTTAACAAGTCTGCCGCAATCATATATAACAAAACTTTATGCAATTACACCGAAACACTGCAGAACTGACCAAGCGAGGCCGAATCATTTAAATTTCATACCACTCTGGGAACAACACATAATATACCAGTTGTTAAATCACGACATCGGTCCATTAAATAGTTAAGACCTCAATTGCTCATAGGGTCAGCGGTACCGAACTGTTTTGTTGTTGTAAAAAAAACCTGGTGCTCATTGTAAAAGATACAAAAATAAATCATTAATGATTAACAGTTATGCTATAATGTTAGTCGATGTTGGTAAGATAATCTTACCGCCTACATCGTAATATTAAGCATTATAGAAGATTTGCGTAGTCAAATAAACATTTGCAATGACAAAAGCCAGCAAATGGATGTGGAAATTGAGGCGGTAATGACTTGTGCCCAGTGCTGCAAATGCGTTCCCTGTAACGGGTCCGCACATACCTATATCTAATAAAAAGCATTACGTTGGACGATAATGCTAATAGAAATCTTATTCAAGTCAGAAAATTTAGAATTTATAATAAACACAAGAAACGAAATTGGTATTGATAATAGGCGCTAGGTCTGTATTGCCAGAGACCGTCTAAGTAGGTACCATTGCAGCTCTTGTTTCTACCGCCAAATAGTAACGTGCAAACACTACTGTGTTCTGGCTTGAAGGGTGCCGTAAGCTTCTGAAATTACTGGGATAACGAGACTTAACACCTGTTTTAAAGCCTCCAACGTAATGTGACTCTGTGTATACCATCTTAACCAACGCCACGTTGTTATGAGCAAGCGTAACACTTACTATCAGGTGAACACCTTACCCGTCTCATCGCCTCGACAAATAATAAAAAATACACTAAAAATATAAGAAAAATATTCATAATGCATTTTGAGATTAATTATAATATTATCAACTAATATCATGGAGACCCACAAAGGAACTTTGAAAACTGACCTTTTTTATATATTTAAAAAAATTACTATTTAAAATGTAATAAGTTAAAAGATGTAGGAAGAAAGCTGTAGTTTGATCTATCAAAACTATCTGTACCGACGTGGTCCCGTTAGCGGCGTGTTAGATTGAAGCTGCAAGCAATACCTGGGCATAAAATATAATACATCCAGTCTAAGGCACGCTAGATCATTGAAAGACAACTTATTTTGTCATATAATTATTAACAGGTGACATTTGTTTTATACTTAAATCTGTAATTAATGCAGAACGGACAAAAATTAGATAAGTTTATAAAAACTAAAACTACGCTTTTTGTTAGAAATACACATGTTATATGTATCTCCCTTAAAAATACTTAATAAGATTTAACTCTTTGATAAAAGAAAATGAGGATCGTCAACTTACAGAAGATACTAAGAGTTACAAAATATTTTTATCGCATAATTAAAATATTTTATGGGACCGACTTCTTGGAGCTTTTAAAAAAATAAACAAAATATGGACCTTTACATTAAGGGTTATTAGAGAATATACACCTATAGGAAAAGGATTTATACGCTTCCAATTGACAACCTCATTGTGGTCATTGTGGGGGTAAAAATAACTTTTTCTTTTATGAACCATAATAAATAAATAAAAAACAGTTTTTAGGTCAAATAAATCGATTTATCGTTACACTGTCACACTATTTAATTATATTATCTTATATGAAATAAACGTTGATCGGTTTCATGATCGATGTACCATTTAAGTAATATACGACCAACTATGTTTCATTATACATGAGGTATATGCGGATAGCGCAGGGCCGATCTTAGTGGAGAACTTCTGGAGAGGCCTATGTCCAACAGTGGGCGTCCATCGGTTGACGACACCATAATTTATTTTTAACGTTTATACTTTAGACAATGGCTACTTTAAATCTTTTATATCGTTATATTAAAAGCTCATGATGCTGAAATAACGTTTTGATACCTGTCTGTAATCCTTCTGTTCTTCATCGTATCGACTATATTTAATTCATTTTCTACATTTCTAATTCATCAATAGGCCTTAAAAAACCTAAGAGAAAATCTGCAGGAATGAAGTGAATAGACCTGGTAGCCTATTGAAATAAATATGAGATGATGATAATGACGATGAGAACTTGACATCCGTTAAGTTTAAATTCAGGTTTCAATAAAATCATACAATACGTATAAGTAAAGCCACGGTGAAAAAAAATGTAGAGGGTACATCGGTAGAATAGATGGCAACTTTCACTATAGTGCATCAGAAACGTACGTGATTTCCTAATACATTTACATACGCGCAATATTATGTGTAATAAATTTTTATAACGGAAATATTTAATTCATCTATTAATGCTATGGTTATATAGAATCACCAATTTCTTGTTTTTGAAAAGACAACACTACAGGTGTTTTGCATTCACACAGTAACGTATTCTTCTTATAATATTCAGATCCTAAACTATTTTACAAAATAGGTAGGTACTACCGCAGGTATTAAATACATTTTAGAGTAAAATATAACAGTACAAAAATATATAGAAATTAAATTTTAATTAAAACCTGTTCTTTTTGTACGCGTCAATATAATCACTGCTTTTCTAACAAAATGTTTATAACTAGTCATTTTTCCTTTACATTTAATACTGCATTGATCTGATATTAAATGATACGCATGATTATGACAAAGTACCACTAATTAAGATGGTATACACAGCATCTCATAGCGCTCGTCTGCTTGACACATAAGATGTTAAATCTCATTAAACTCAGCAATTTTAATAACTACAGCGCCATATGAACCGGAACACAGCAATGTTTACTCACTACTGTTTGGCGTCGTAAATAGGAGCTGCAATGGTACCTAAATTGACGGCCTATGGCAACGGAGACCTACCACCAATATTTCAAGACAATAAGCACAATATCTTTGCAGTATATATAATCTTAACTGATGTCACGTTATGGGCAGGAGTATCATCATTAACACTATGTGACCGGTTTGCTTGCCACCTTTGTCGCCTTTTATCCCGAATAAGAGAATTATGCACACACAAAAACTTTACCTTCTTTTTTAAATAAGCGATCTTTCTAAAGCGTGCTCAAAGCATTTTAATTATTCGTTTTATAAATTAGGGAAAAATGAGATGAGTCTCTAGAGGCGTCCACCCTATTTAAATAAATTACTATATCGGTAGTCGGTGTGGACAATGAAATATTATTTAGAATTCACATTTATCATAATACTTACTGCTTATTGTCCCATCGCTTTTACACGTCACGGTTAATTTAAGTGCTCAGGGGAGACACGGCGATGGAAACTTTCTCAATGACTAGAAACTCAAACAAAGTAATCGCCTTTCGTTTACTACTAAACTAGCTGAATTTACATATGGCAAACTACCAATTCAATTCTAATAACAAAGTATACGTCATAATCATATTGTTAAGATAGCAGTCCGTTAATAACGATTCATACAAACGAATTTGACAGATTTCACAAATTACAATTTCATCATCATCAGCCCATAAACGCCCGTTGCTGGCCATAGGCCTCTCCCAAAGACCTCCACACCGATCTATGATGTAAAAGAAAAATGAAGTCATTGCAATAAAACAATACATTTATTTCTTAGCTATTTTATAAGGAAACATGTTCTAACTTATAAAAAGCCGTAGCCGCAAAACCGTGGATTTAATGTTAGAATTTTAATGTCACAAATACGGCGATAACGGAATGCAAAAAGTTAAGTATTGCTGGGTAATACTTAAGATATAGAATTTGAGGTGTAAAGAGTCAGCCCATACAACAACTCACGGGAATCAAGCCAGCCTCACCTACACGTGGGACACCCAGCTAATGAACAAACGAGACTCTGGCTCCCCATTGACCCGCATTAGGCCAGCGTGGTGAAGGACGGCACAAATCCCCCACTTTTGGGGAAGCCTGTGTCCATCAGTAGAAATCTATCGGCTGATAATGGTGATATATAATTTCCTCAAACGAAAATTTCATACAAAATGATATTTCCGTAAATAAAAGATTATTATTACAAAATTATACATAATAATAAATAATATTATTGACGTTTTAATTATTACTTAGCTTATGAATTATAATTTATGTATTGCTATATCTAATCGAAATATAGTTCATCTGATGTAGGTCGTCATCGGAGGGAACGGGCGCCGGACGAAATAAAGCAGGATGCTTGTAATCATATTAATATTACAAATTCGGAATTAATATTAAAAATCGTATTATAAAAATTGCTGCTCATTGCTACAAATAAATCAAATCAATAAATACCTAACATTTATGTTGTTAGTGTGCCCTGTATATTAATGTTAAAGTTTGATAAAACTAACATAGTACAAGCTCTTACTTTTGAATACTTTATAAAAAATTTATATGAAGACCTTAGTTAGTAGTTGAACAAAATTGACTTTGACACCACATATTGGCAAGTATAATGACAGATGTATGATGGAGATGAGATGGATACTTACAAAATAAGATGACCTACTGATATAAGCTTTTATTTATAAAATATCTCTAATATTAGCATCTTTTTATAACTTGTACCTCTTCTTTTTATAACCTGTTATTGTTTAACAGCCCTTACCATCGGAGCACAATGTAAATATTTGGTTGCAGATGGAAATATAATATATAATACAGAAGAGAATTATTTGTGCTATGTATCCATTGGGGAGGCCAACATATAAATAATAACACAAGATACCTTGACAGCAAAATAAGTTTTTTTCATTCAACCTAATAAAAATATGTAACAAAAACAGTAAATGTGATTTGTCATTGAACAATCAGGAGCTTGCCTATATTGTGTTGTTTTGTATTGCTTCCATATACAAGAATGTTGATAAAGAAAACAAAAAGGACAAGAAGTAAAAAAAAGGTAAGCAAAGAAACTTAGTATCAATACACAAACTCTGCCTGCAAGTGAATTTGCCAATAAGTGAGTTTTTAGGTTAATAATGTGAAAACATTAATTCAGTTCCATCTTGTATTCCTCATACTTCAACATTTGTATATATGATAACAATAGCCTTATACAAACACCATACAATTTTTATATTTGAACATAAAAGTTATAAACAAAATAAAACAATGTTTGTTCAGTTAAATCATTAAATATTACATACTGATACATATTTATATTCTATATATGTTAAAGAGTTCTTTGGAAGAGGCATAGGTCCAGCAGTGGACAACCAAAGGCTATTAATGATGATGATATATGTTGAGCAGAGGGTGTCTGCCAACTGATGATGATGTTATGAAAAGTGAAATATATCAGTTGATTGAATTGAGAATACTTTTCAAAAATTACAGTTAGTTAAGTATTTCTTATATTGGCAATTAATGTATCCCTGGTAAAACGTCAAAATCTCAACAAAACATTAATATGACTGACTATGCACATAATGTCCACACATACACATTCACTACTATTCTATATTTTTTATTAAATATTTTTTTATTTTATGTTTATTACCTTTGAGGTGGATAAACTAGAACTTTGCATTCATCTGATTATTTTGAAAGACACAAGAATCTAACAAGATATAACATTTTTAAATGTCTTTCTTTTTTTGGGAAAAGATATATAACAGTATAGATAAGAAATAAGAAACTATATAAGTATAGTTTCTTCATGTGCAATTTCATTTTGCTAATAAGCAGTGTTTGAAGAGACCAGGAATTAGTATTATTTAGTTTTTGCCTTTAATAGCTATTTCACAGTTATATGATTGATCACATTGTTTTATAACAAACTAGAATTTTTTATAGTGAGAGAGATGTATTTAAATTATCAATTGAGGGCTTGTTTAAAATTATAAACCTAAGCACAAAAATTTTGGTGCATAATTATATCGGAATTTGCAGCAGCAACAATAGACATTAAACCCCAGAAAAATTGTATTACTAATAAGAGATATATATTTTAACTTACATCAGTGTGATTAAATACATAAACTGTTTTAATACGGTAAAAAATAAGTATGGTCACTTAATTTTTAAATTAAAGGAACAGCAAGGAAATATTTAAAAATATATATCCACAAAATAAAAATTAATGTGTAAAATTTCATTAACAAAAGCTTTCTTTCAACATTTGTTGACAATAATCATTACCTAATTATGTTTAAAGTATATATAATAACAAAGGGATAACTTTGGTTTTAATAATCCATTTAAAACAACATTTATTAATGCATGCTACAACATAGCATATTAACTTGTAGCCATGTTAAATCGGTGTTTTTATAAGAATTCTAAAAAGAAGATAAATTTATATCATTTAAAATATAAGAGTAACTGACCTTGCCCGCATTTTTCCGATTTGGGTGTAGAAGTCATCATTACTTTAACACAAATCACTAGGACATATTAACACACAAAAAGTATCTTAAGAAACTTAATAAATAGTTACAAAATGCTAATAATATAAGAATCGACCGGCAGCCATATTAGACATCTTATTTTTATTCTGTCAATTCTGTTTATGCCCTGAAGATCCTACACAATGTTGTATTTTGACAAAGTAAATAAATATTATAATTATTGTATTGAAAACATTCTGATTGTAATAAAAATAATAAGGTTTACTTTTTAAAAAAATCTGTAGTATAAGAAGTTATTTGTAACAAATATAATAAATGTAAAATCTATTGACTTTTACAATGAGAATTTGCTGATATTGTAACAAAATAAGAGAACATGAAAAAAATTATAGTAATTCATATCTGAATTTTTAAAGTTAAGTTGTTTCTTAAAGCTAAGTAGATTTATCGGCAATCAGTTCTAGAAACAAACCGTTACATTCAAAATCTTAAAGTAGATACAATTAAACAAAAATATTTATGTTAACGCTGCAAAATTATTAATTAATTTAAACACGGGTTTATTATGTTGCACAAGGTATGTATGAATAAACTATTATAACGTAAAAAAATTTTAATAATGTTAAAAATTCCTCTATCTATAATTAAGGTAAACTTGGAATGTAGTAATACTTTTTATAGTATCTCTTAAGTATTGATTTATAAACTATTATTCTATCTGTAAATTATTATCATTAAAATTACATTGCAATTAATTGAGTAAACCTTATTTCAAATAAATATTTCTGCCTCAATATCAACAATACAGAAAATAAATAAATGTATGATTCTTTGTCGTGCAGTATATATTGCCCATGTACACAACACACCCATATCACAGACATACAAAAGGAAATAGACCTAACCTAAATTCACCTTTAGCTTGCAAAGTTTGAATCAGCAAGCCCTGGGTCCGATGAAGCATTTATGGTAATCAATAGAACCATCCGTACTAACATGATTTGAAAAAAAATACAAACACGTGAACAAGAATCATTAGATATTTCCATTCTTTTTGCTCCCATTAAAAGTTAATAATGATGTGTCATTCTTATTTGCTTTAATGATATTAACACGGATGAAATTGAAATGAAGCAGTTTTCTATGTTATTAAGATGCAAATATGCGGCATATGGCAAAGACGACAAATATCATTTATTTTCTTTTACCTTTAACTATGAAACTTGCTGCGCCTAGGTGCTTAATACTAAAAGATAACTATTAAACATGTGCAGTTTGGTAAATAGTATTTTTGGTAAATACATCAAGATTGGTAGTTTCTTATCAATTTCGCCCAATACAGAGGATATGCCATGACTTAAGGACTAAAGATATAGCGACAATTAAAAAGATAGCTATATCTGTGCTAATTACTGTTATAATAATTCTGTCTCCACATGATAAACATTTGGCGCGAAGATTATTTAATTATCAAATTATAATGGTTAGTAAACAATAACTCATGTAAAAATAAGTTCATGTAATTCCTCAGCGTTGTACGGAAGACTCCCTCTATGACCTAATTCAACACATTAAAGGAAATCTGCAAAAGAAATTAATCAA
>DWLS01002881.1:0-16980 GCA_018246255.1 Pachliopta kotzebuea | reverse complement strand
GATCCATTAATCACATATAGTTTATAAACTAGCCATAAGGACCCATTGTATAACCTTAGTATATAAGAAGCTTGTATAACTAAATCAAATCAGTTCTCTCTCAATTTTTATTAACTTAACACCTTGACTTGGGACAGTAGTCCCAAGCATGTAGTTTTTAAAACCGAACCCGATGGCTCAAGCTAACTCGAGGAACACTTTTACTTCAATAAAGATATCAAAAATATGCACCAATAAGGTACTTGGTGACTTTTGTTCCCACTTGGCCGGTTATACCGGAAGTACATATAAATAGTAAGTTTTATACGAGGAACATATTTGTATAAGAATAACATCGAAAACATGCATAGTTATGATACTTAGTGACTTCCGGCACTACTTCCGGTTGAACGATCGGAACTGGATATGGCTGAAAATCATCTCCATACCCACCTCAATATTAATGCAAGTTTCGTTTTGTTTGGCCTTACTGTTTGGCAAGGGCACGTCCACAACGAAATTTGGAAACACACACTTGACTAAATCATAGTCAATGCAATATTGACAAAAGATTATTGTAAATGCAAATTGTATTTACAATAAACTAATCCTCTATATACTAGTATACTCTAATCCTGTCCTATCTATAGATAAATTGTTTTCTGCAAATACTGTGTTCCTGATACAATGGCGCTAGTACTATTACTAGGGTAACAAAAAGGTTTTTACAATTTTTTTTATTTTTCTAGCATCATTCATTTGTCGTTTGTTTTAGATCTTTTATCAAATGTTATATTTTTAATAAGATTATTTTTTTGTATGTACATTGATTGTATCTATTTGTCTTGGGTGAACGTTCATAGTTTATTCGTTTTCTAATATGTACATGTCTATCGGTGATAGCTTATAAATGGCTCTTGACTTTATTCAATGTTATAAATTAATTTTACGTGTAAAACCCGTAAGTTCTTACAAAAATACATTTTTCGGGCGATAAGTATTATATGGTGTTACTTAAAGGTCAAAGCTAGTCCATAGCATTGATTCAAAGCTTGCCTTCAAGTTCCTATCTCATAGATCTGCGTATAGAATAAAATCTGTCCAAGTTCTAAGTGAACCGGATATTTATATCTCACGGTGATATCTTCAGTTCTCCTCTTACTCAATTTTCCATTTTATATTATACAAATGGGGTTTAAGAAGTCCCACACATCACTTCACGAAACCAAAGACAACCCTGAAGTACCCCAAAAGTACCCTGCAAATCAACCAACAAACAAGGCACTGGTTCCTCAACAACTCGCATTGGGCCAGCGTGGTGGGAGACGAACCAAATCCACTCACTATTGAGGAAGCTTATCTCCAGGAGTGGACATCTACCGGCTGATAAGAAGAAGACAAGTAGGTTCCTCTTGCTAGAAAGCGTCTAGGTAGATACCACCGTAGCTGCTATTGCAGCTGACAAACAGTACTGTGCAGACATTACTTTGTACCGGTTTGAAGAGTGCTGTATGCTGGTGAAATTACTGGGGTAACGAGACTAAATACCTTATGTCTGAAGGTGACGAACGCAATGTGGTGCTGTGTATACCATATCAACCAGTGCCATGTTGTTGAGGGCAAGCGTATCATTTACCATCAACTGGACGTATTCCTAGTCTCTTCACTTCGTGATGAAGGATTTGTTTTTGAAAAGTAATGGCGTTATCGGATCCTGTATACCTGAAACAGGTACTCAAGGTCCAAATTTGGAGTAAACCACCCGGCTAACTGTCCAATCAAATTTTATCAGTTCCGAACGGCTCACTTGTGTTAAGAAGCTTATGAGATATAAATTGTTTGCAGCTCTCGAAAACAAAGCATTATAACGTCCAATTTTCGCCTTTGAGGGAATATAAATGCCGAAATCACCTGCTCGGTGCGTTCAATTCGGCGGTATCTTTGCAATAAAATTTGAATATTAGGGCATTTTCTCTCTGGCTAGACATATTTTCCAGAATTTCCTTTATTGCATGTTCAAGATATAGAAACTCGGCGTTCTAACGCCGCTCGAATATCTCTTAAGTGTTTGGTATAAAATTAAACGCTAATAACCATTTTCAGAGAACCATTTTCATTATATATTTTTTTTCATGAAAATACATTTTTCAAAAAATCATTAAAGAAGTTAGAATAAAGGAAGGAAGAAAGCAAAATTTAAATCCTTTAACTTTTATGTATGTACCTGATGATAGTATCTTTATTGCTTACTTTTAGGCAATAACAATTAATGTTCAAAAAAAGTATATATTTTATTAACTCTTGAGTATTTCCTTTTTATAGGAAAGAAAATAATAGAAATATTTTTCACTAACCACAAAAAATAAGAGGAAAGTGGTGATCTACCGCAAAAGTGTTAGTTAAAAGTTCCTTCAAAAACTACATCATCTGTAAAGTAAGTAGTAAATAAGAGAGAGAAACAAAGACTCGTTATTACTATCCTTTTCAATTCCACTGCTAGACATAGGCTTTGCTTGGGAAAGTCTTGTCTTCCACCAAATACGGCCAACAAATATTAAATGTTTAAAATAAATAATCTAATCTGTGATATATTTAATATGTACTACCTTTTAGACAAAATAAATTAAAGTATACAAGTCATCATCATCATCTATTGATAAATACCCAATACTGGACTTAGACCTCTCCCAAAGATGTTCACCAATCGTTCCTGCGCTGTCTACATCCATCGGTTCCCTTTTACGAAAGTAAATCATGTATAGATATGTATTACGTATATTTATGTTTATCATTAAATTTCAAAGTATCAACAACTTTTTTTGTTGCGGGGGAAATCTTTAAAAGATACTCTGCTCTTTGGGGTCCTTTGAAACCCCTTGGCGGTTCCGGAATCTCTTACGGAACTCTGCACTGTTCCTAAGCACATTCTAGAGAGCTGTGATTCTCTCCAGCATCCAAAATGTGCTTCGACAAAATACGAAAGCACTTCGTATTTGTCATCCGTCTTGGGAAACTATTACCACCTACCACAGCATCTCCCACGTCCTGGGTTGACTGGCAAAGAATGCGTATAGACCTTAAGTTCGCCTATTGCATCCTAATTTTAGGAGTTGCAATAAAGTTTTAAATAAACATACTAATTCCGATACATTTTATATATTAAATAGGAAACTTTCTATTTAGACATTGAATTGTTTTCAACCATTTTGTAGGTAGCCCCTGCGGAAGTTTACAAAAGGATTGAACCTATGCAAATACTTGTTATAGTCAGGTAAAGCATTTAATGAAGGTACTACCTTTTTCTATTTAGTTTCGTACCTTTTCCGATTAATTTTTTATACTAAATCAATATCAAATATATTAAATCTAGTTGTTTTAGCAAGTCCCAAAAGAAATTGTTGTTGTGTTGCTACATATGCGAAAACTGTCAATTTACCTACACCAAAAATATTTTGTTTATTGATTATATTACTATCATTCCCCAGTAAAGTAATACAGGGAATTTTATATCCCTTTCTATGCTTTCTTTTCCTTTTCACGTTTTTTTCCTACTACATCACATGGCTTTCTTCACTCATACTTTATTCCATGATTCTTTCACAATACTCCATTTATGTTTTTCTTTTCTTCCACACTTCATCATTTCCCACACTTCCAACACTACTTTCTGTTTGTCCAAAACGAGTTATACGATCTCGACAATTTCATCATCATCATCATCGGCCTATAGACGTCTATTGCTGGACATAAGCCTTCCCTGATAGTGAAGGGATTTAGGCCATCTCCCATCAAACTGACCCAATGCGAGTTAGTGGATAGCGAGAGCGTCGTTTGATGATTAACTGGGTGAACCACGAGGAGGTTAGGTTGACTTTGAATCCCCTAAATTGTTGCGTTTGACCCCTTACAATCAAACTAAAATAAATGTTAAGAAATATAAAAATTATCTGCTCTTTTGGTTGTTTTCATTTCATATCGCTTTGCAGGAACTTATTCTTAATAGTTACTTTATGTTTGCTTAAGCAAATTGTGTGATAATGCAAATCGATAACAACAAAGTGGCATTACGCAGTCGTACCAGACTAAACCACAAACATCCGCGAAGCCGATCGCTTGCCCACATAATTACGATTTAGATTCACACGGTTAATTTAATATAACTTAATAACATATGTAACGGTAAGCCGTAATGTAACACCGTTTATTTTAACATTATCGTTATGTGTGAAAGTATAAATAATTACCAAATTACCTTTGTAAGTAGATGGAAATTAGACTGTAAATAAAGATGAAACGTCATTAGCCGATAGATACCTCAACTGCTGGATAGTGGCATTCCTCAATAGTGAGATATTTTAGACCATCTCCTACGCTGTCTCAATGTATGTTGGTGAGAAGACAGCCTTGTTTGTTGATTAGGAAGGTGCATCACGAGCAGGTGAACTTAGTTGGTAAGTAGTAGGTTGGTAGGTTAGGTGAATTATTGTATGGGACCTTTAACACCCCAATAAAAATATAAGAATAAAGATCAATAGTATATATACATGGCTAAGTCAATCTACCTTAATACAAGTACTCTCAGCGAGTTTCTTAAAAAATGTAAATATTCCATACTGATAATTAATATGATCTCTTCGTTTCTATATTATAAAAACATAATCAAATTAAACTTTAATCCGTGTGTACGAGAAGTAAAATTAATTAAAAGGTTTACCTGAAAACTTTCACGCGCAAAGCCTCCCGCACCTCTTAGTTTCACTTTCAGCACAAAATTTCCGTGAAAGGCTCCCGTTAAAACTCAGCGGCGTAGGTTGACAAACTCGTTGTACGAATTTCCGTAATCAAACATCAGTTTCAAACTTTAATACGGCTCGTCGCCTCACGGACTGATGTGTTGTAAAAAAAAGAAACATCCCTCATACCTTTATTAGGTTTAATAATTTTAATATTAAATATATTCCATAATAACTTAACACTCCGAGTAGATACAGACTGCGGGAGGGGTATAAAATATAAATACTCTTCTTCATCAGTCGATAGACGTCCACTGCTACGTCTATTGACGAAGCTGCAATATTTATAACAATGAGTTATTAATAGCCTCTAACAAAAATAATAAGACAGTTAAATTCTTCACGCCGGTTAATATCCTATTATTACTTCCGAGTTTGTTGTGATGGTTAACTTCGTTCATTGTAATATAACTTAGATTGTGTATTCAAATTATTTCAAAGTTAAGTTAAACTGTAATCAATCATTTTTGTAATAAACAATTTAAATGTAATATTTATTTAGTTAATCAGATGCTGGTCTGAAGACTAGTCTTTAATTTGTAGACTTGGCCATTTACAATGGGCCTTACAAAGTCACCTAAAGAACAGTGGAGACTGAGCTTGAAGTGTCTCTGCGCGATGAGGATGCGAAATGAAGAGATCCGAAGAAGAACTAAAGTCATCAACATAGCATTAAGGATTGCTAGACTTTTTTTTTTCTCGTTCCCTTCGTGTGTTGGGTAAAGGACTATGGATTGCTTTATTTAATTTCTGTTTCCAGTTTTATTTTATTTTTCCTACTTCTCCGAATACTCTCCTTTCATTCTGCATTATCTTTCTTCGATTATTTTCTCTTCCATGCATCGCCTCTCATGCAAAAAACCGCGTCATCTTTACAATTTTCCTTACTATTCTTTATTTTACTTTACATTTACATTTTTTTTTTGTATTTGTTTTTCAATTTGGATTGCTAGACTTAAGTGACAATGGGCAGGGCAGATTGTTCGAAGGACTGTCGGCTGATGGGGTAGTAAGGTCCTAGAGTGATGGCCGCGTACAGGCAGATGCAGTGCTTACAGGCACATGGTAGACCTACAATCTGGTGAAGGTCGCGGGAACAATTGGAGTGAAGATATTTGGGGGATATCTATATCCAGCAGTGGACGTTTATCGGCTAATGATGTTGATGACACCATTTCCAGTTCAACTAATTATGTAAATTTTAAATGTATTCATTAGTATATGAATTCGTTCATTCTGTAGACACTTGGTAGCTAACTGTAATAAAAAGTTTTTGGCTGTCTAAACGAAATCCTAAACATACGTTATAAAAGTCTGTAGTTTTAAAAGCTGAACTCAAGTGATATGGACATGGCTTTGTGTAAGAGAGCCCGCTGAATTATTCTGGGCTCGGTATAATTAAAACTTTGTAAGCGACTTCACTTGTTCATTTTTCGTACCTTTTTCGCTTTAAAGTGCTTTATCTGCATTTTGAAGACGCCCTTACCATAGTTCCTCGTTTCTCTTTAAATATATTTTTAGAGAAATATTAGAGTCTGTGAATTATAACCTTAAAATTTTCATGTTTGATTATTTGTATTCCAAAACATTTTTTAGACAATGAGAATTTTAATTTAAATAAATTTGACTTATAAACACTTTCGATCATATGTAGATTGACGAAGAGTTAAATCATTAAGAATAAATGCCTAAAACTTCAGTTGTTTATTCATGTGCGACTACAATAAATTTAACTGTTACACAGTAAATTTCATTGGTAGTAATGTATAAATACGAGATGTACAAGTGTAGAGACGGTAGAGGGTAAAATTTCAACTAACCTTTCACAACAAATTGTTTCTACGAACTTTCTCTTTGTCCCCGTCCAATGTTTGACACAAAGCAAAGAGATTCCTTATTGAACTTAATGGATCAAGAAAGTTGCCAATGACGGACCTTTTAATTTATTTTTTTATCTATTGGATCAATTGCAATGAAATTGAATGAAATACTTGTTAAACTTTTGCTATAACTGCACAGTTTAATAACTTAAAGCATTATTCCTTAGTAACTGATTCAAATTAAACTATCTTATATATTTAACTAAAAGCTTATTATCATTTTATTTATATATATATATATACATAAAAAAGGTATAAAAAGGCGATCTTAATGCCGATAGGTATTCTCTCCCAGTCTACCAAACGTTTGAGCAGTGAACATAAGTTAGGGTGTAATATCGAGTTAGTATCTAATATATAGTTATATAAGAAGTTACATGAATAATAAATATATTATATTATAAGAAATTATTTTATAAATTTTTTTGTAACACCTAAAATAGTGTCCAACAGGCGGACTTAATGCCTACAGGCATTCTCTACCAGTCAACGTAGGAGGTGGAAAATGCTGTGGTAGGTGAAGTGTGAAAGTTATATTTAAAGCAAAAATAACACATCTATATACATACATACAATTGTGTACATAAATACAAAATAAGTCAAATATGTATGTACAAATATATGAAAATACATAATCTATACTGTTAGAAAGGACAATAATACGCAAGATGTAATAACCTCAGTATATAAATATATATCATTATGTACACCGCAATGTTTTGGACAGATACAGTATATAATGCGATAATATAATTAGAGAATTTAATTAACTAAATATTTGTCCGAATAGAAGAAGTTTTTTTCTGATTTCTACTATTGGACAATATAAAAAAATAGTGAACGTAGTGGTATTAGAAAGGTTAAGATTGTAACATTACAACATAACAGGATTCATTTACCTATTTAGGAAGATTAAACAGTTAACATCTTCCACAACACGCTAACCACAACGATTCAAAAAGTAAAGAGCTTTTTAACACCACCGCCGCACTTTGTAATATTAAAAACCTACAACAAGGCGACGCTTTCAGACAAAACAAAAGCCTTATCACAAGTCTCTTGAACTTAAAAAAGATCCTAATTGAGGTTTTCTTTTTGAAGACGTGTAGCTAAAATAAGAATTTTTGATAGCAATGCTACTTAATACTGTAACCTTTATACAAAAAAATTCTATCTACGTACATACCATCGTAGCTCTTGTTTCTACTAATCGTAATAATATTTGTAATGTTTATTACTGTTTGACATTACTAGTTAGACATTACTGTATTTAAGTTTTGAAGAGTAGAGTATGATAATGAAATTAGTAGCGTTATGAGACCTTATGTCTTAAGGTGATGAGCGCAATATGGTGCTGTGTATACCATTTTAACCAGCGCCTCGTTGTTATGGGAAAATGTATCACTTACCATCAGGTGAACGCCTTGTTAAGGGTGTAAGGGTTTCACACAACAACATACAAAACCCAAGCTAGCAACACCTGCTCGTGGTGCAACCTGCTAATCAACAAACGAGACTTTGGCTCATTACCAACTCAGATTGGGTCAGCGTGGTGGGAGATGGCTCAAATCTCCTCACTGTTGTTGCTAGTCCAGCAGTGGAGGTCTATCGGCCGATAAAGAAGAAGAAGAACGCCTTGTACGTCTCGACTTTTCAATAGCCCCTATAAAATTTGCATATATATTATTACAAACCGAAACCCTGCTCGTAGAGATAGTTAAATATAATAAATTAACCTGTTTAACTAACGATCCATGCAAAAGTTATAATTTTTAAAACTTTAATATTTAGTAATACAGCTATTTGGTAAGCATGCATTTTACTGTTTACCTCATACATTCAGGCCATTATCGTGTTTACGTTATAACAGCTACGTGTTACTAGAGGGCCATTAAATTTAATTATTAAAATGCTTCACAGTACAAATTGTTCGCTGCGTTATGAACAGTGGCAAGGCCGTTTGTACTGTTACTGCACACTTGGGCCGCGACCTGTGTCAAGGGCTGCCGCAAAACGTTGAACTAACCGACACTAATTTGGTTAAGCTGTATGTATACAGGGGTGTAAGAGCTCACGGGACCCAAGCCAATCTCACCTGCTCAAGTGTAAAGAGTGAAAGACAATTAGAAAGCAGGAAAGTGAGAAAATTAGGGAAAGGAAATAGAGAGTGTAGATGAAGAAAGTAAACAGATACTTACCCACAACATGAAGACGTGATTGAACACAAAAAAGGTGTGGGAGACGGCCTAAATTTCCCACTATTAAAAGAAGCCTATATGAAAGTCTATAGGTTGATAATAATGATGATGACTTGGGTGTTTATATTGGATTTGGATTTCACTGGTGGTAGGTCTGGGTTGCCGAATACTCTTTAGGTAGGACAGTAAACATAAATAGTAAATTCTCTCGTATTTCACGTATCATTCTGGAATTTTGCGTTACCAATGGTTCCATAGAAGACTCCAAAGCCCCTCATAATACACTGACGGTGACTTCATTTACTGATCCAACGTAAAACTTTCTTTCCTCTAACAGCAGGGCATTTTCTAATGATTACGTCCAGTTAACCAAAAGTAAGGTAAATTTTTAGACGTATACTTGCTTCATTATCAGCCGATAGATGTCCCCTGCTTAATAGCCTCCTTCAATTATGCAAAACTGAGCCATCTCCCACCACGCTGGCTTAATGCAGATTGGCGAGGATACAAAGCCTCGTTTTTTAATTAGCAGGTTGCACCACCAGCAGATGATGTTGGCTTGGGTTCCGAGAGTTGTTACCCTTTCCGCCCATATATTTGTTTCATTATCCCGTAAACTAAATTTTGTTTTGGTAGTATTTTGTAGTAAAAAGACTAGCTTGACCATAACGCGTAACGTTAAAGGAAGATCTAGTCTTTGTAAACCAGTTTCATTGTTGGTCTTCGGTACGGAAACTTTTCGTAGTCGGAATTACATGTAATATGTTGGCTCTTTATCAAAAGACTTACAAAAAGCTGAAACAAAGTATTTCGACGTAGTAAAACAGAGAAAATATTTACAACGAACATTTATATAGACACATTGGCACACAAACATTTTACCGCCTAATAGTAATGTTCAAACATTACTGTATTCCGTTTTTATACTAGTGAAATTACTGAAGGAATGACAACACCTTATGTCTTAAGGCGTCGAGCGCAATGTGGTGCTGTGTATACCATCTTAACCAGAGCGTTGTTAAGGGCAAGTTATCACTTACCTTCAAGTGAACATCTTACTCATCCTGACTAATAAAAAAATGTATTTGAATACTAACAAACTCATATTGCTTTAACATATAAGCTGTAAGTTATTATCAAGCATAGGTTAATGCTTGACTACGATCCCATCTGGTGTTGTGGCGATATGGTATACAACATATGGTGATTTATTACGCTTTAGCGTATTAACCTATTAAGTGTCTATTCACTCTTTTCTTGAGGAGTAAAAGTAATCAATTTCATCAGCCGATAGACGTCGTCCTACTTAATACTGGGGGGATCTGGGCCTTCTTCCATCACGCTGGCCCCAAACATGTTGGTGGGGAACTGGAGCCTGGTTTGTTGATTAGCAGGATGCACCACGAGCAGGTGAGGTTGACTTGGGTCACGTGAGTTGTTGTGTGGGACCTCTTACACCCTTATCAATATAAAATGATCAATTATTTATATTAGAGATTAACTTATTCTTAAGTCCCCTACTTAAGTTCTCTGCTCAATCCTAAGCTAGACTGGGAGAGAATGTCTTTTGGTATCGAGTCCGCCTTTTTGTACCTCTATGTGTGCAAATAAAGTTTTTAATAAAATAAAGAAATAAATTAAATATAGCCTTATATGGTGATGAAAAATCAGGTTTTTTTTAAAAATCCTGCTGTTTAAAAAATTTAAACAAATTCCACGTTAGCAGAACGAATTTCAAAATGAAAACGTGTTTTATTGTTGTCTCTATTTTAACTAAACAGTGCACTCAGTTTATTTTTATTACAGAGCGCTGTGCAGTGGATATGAATCACAACGTTTTGACATACTGTCACATATTTCTGAAACATATGCAAATTTAAATTTTGTCCCTGCTTTAGTATGAAACAAAACTGCTGCAAATTGAATATATAAATATATTTTTTTCAAAATCCTATTACATTTTTCACATATTTGTATTTTCTATTCTTTATTCGCTTCACAGCCTTTAAGGTTGACTGGAAGAGAAAGCCTTGTGGCATTACGTTCGCCTTTTTGTTTAGTGTGTCTTTCTTATACATAATTTTCTCTGATAGTTTGATTGCACAAATAAAGTTTATATAAACAAATAAATAAAATACATTTATTTATTTGTTTATATTGATCTTTATCAATATAAAGTTTACTCTTCATAGTAGGCATTTAACATCAGAAGTCTTACACAACAACTCAAGGGATCCAAGCTAACCTCATCTGCTTGTGATGCATCCTTCTAATCAATAAATGAGACTCTAGATCCAAACCAACCCGGATCGGGACAGCATAGTGAGAGATGACTCAAATCCCTCATTATTAAAGGAGGCTTACATCCAGCAGTGGATAACTATCCGCTGATGAAGATAACATCAGTGAGACAAATATATTTTCACTTAGTAAAATTATTCACTACAGAACCAGTGGTACAGAACCAGTGCCTACATAGGCTATTTAGCAAAAAAATTACCAGGTTCTAAATAATTTAAAAGAATTTTCCTTTTTCTAATTAGCTTAAAATTGTAAAAAAAAAATGTTTGTATAATGAAAAATTTACACAACATAACATTATATACATTTTTAATAAACTCTCAAATACAGACAGCAAAGTAAACCTCTTTTTGTAGAAAACAAAATGTTCTAATCCCTTGTTTAAATATTAAGTCGTTTTTTTAAATAAAACGCAGACTACGTTTCACGTTAAAAAAAAACTCCAAATCCCCAAAGTAATCGTAAATAGAAACGCCTATTTAAATATTAATTCATTCGTTAACATAAACCTTTTATAGGCAATTGAAAAATGATTGCTGTTTGACCTTTGAGAAAAAGACAGGCATTAATATAACGGGATAGACTTGAAGGGGTATATGTGTGGATATACTGGGGTGTAAGGGGTCCCACACAATAACTTACGAGCCCCAAGCTAACCTCAGCTGCTCGTGGTGCATCCTGTTAATCAATAAACGAGACTGCCTCTGTAACCCGCATTGGGTCGGCGCAAATCCCTCTACTAATGGAAGAAGTCAATGTCCAGCAGTAGATGTCTAGACTGATGAAGAATGAATATATTAATTATATCAATAACTTGAACTCTTTATATTTGTTGTTAAAAAATATCCCCGCTACGTAATTATCAGTTAAACCCCCACTTGTTATCTTTCTATACATAAAGCTTTAGCCGTTTATAAAATCTTGATAAATATGAACGATAGGTTTTGAATATTAAAATTAATAGTATCATAATCTAAAGAACGGATGAAATAATTTTTTAAATATATGCTTTAATATTATATACTGATTAGTCAAACTTTAATTTAACTGTTAGAATCAATAGGGACATGTTTCTTCTAACATTGCGAACTTTTAACACCTAACTAATCCCGGTTAAAGAAAATTATATATTCAATAGCATAGACTTAGCTAGTATTAGCCTTGTTAGATTGGGTTTAATAGCCTTTTAAAGATAACGTTCAAAGGTTAAAGCGTAGTTATTTTATGGATCCGGAAATAACAGGTAGCTTTATTATAAGAAATCTAAAGATGGTAGATAAGTAACGTTCATAAGTATTACTATAGAAACACAAAACAGCATTGACAACATGAGATCAGTAACCAATTTTTTAACCAGTTACTGATAAAATCATAGATTTAGTTTTATTAACAATGAAAACAGATTTAGCTTGCATTAGCTCCACGAGGCGGAATGTAGTCATTTTAAAGCAAACAGTTGTACAAGAAAAATTCACTTAATGCTTCCAATCTGGCCAAGTGCCGAAGCGCCGGGATCGTTTGGACTAATATCCTACTTTTTCGAAGAACTTTTTTCAACAGCAATTGGTATCATTCTATCTCTTTCCCTGTTCTCTCAATAATAATTAATTACAATTGGAAAACTGTAATTAACATTAGGTTATATTACTGTATATATTTATGTTTCTGTAGATCAATTTATAACCTTAAAATAGTTTAAGTTTTGTTTATACCAAAATTACCTTATGTGAATAAATCATCATCGTCATCAGCCGATAGAGACGTCTACCGCTGGACATACGTATAGTGGGATGATTTAGACCATCTTTTACCACGCAGGCCCAATGCGGATTGGTCAGGGGTCAGGACCTTGTTTGTTGATCAGCAATATACACCATGAGGCCACGGTTGTGCTCCTAACGGAGATGCCGTGACCTCTCCAAACGCTGAGGACGACCACCGAGTGGATTTTAGTGGGTAAAAATCTCCACATAATCTTGACTTTCCCCCAGAAGGCAAGGTATCTTTTCGAAGATTACCCAAAAAAGGTAAACCACGAACAGATGATGTAGACCTGTGTCCCGTGAGTTGTGGGGCCGCTTACTTTTATATTACTAAACATTAAAAAAAAAAATATATTAATAAAACCCCTACTCTTTACCCCTACATTCTGTAATATCAGAAGTAAAAATTTTTACTGAAAAATATTCCCGAAGGTCTACTTGGCCATTCATTTCGAATTTACTGAACACATATGCGTCGACCTTTTCTCGATAATTTCACATTACGATTTCGCAAAAGAAATGTAAATTCGAAGACTGTGAGTAAAAGGGAATACGTATATATTCTTGAAACGTTTATGAAATAAATATAAAGTAAGAAGATATAGAAGATATGTAGAATTACAGTATCTTTTTAACCTATCTTTTAATGTTAATAACATGACAGGAAGAGGGCGAGACTTGACATAACTTGACAGTAAAGCGTTCACGTTATGGTAAGTAATAACCCGGCGCTGGTTAAGATGGTATATACAGCACCAAATTGCGCTCGTTTCCTTGAGATGTAAGGTAAGTCTCGTTACCTTAGTAATTTCACTAACATACAGCACTCTTCAAACAGGAACAATAATATTTTCATACTATTTGTCGGTTGCAATATGAGCAGCTGGTACCTAAATTCTTAGGTACAGGAAAACTAGCACCAGGTATATATATATTTTTTAATGTACCCATTCTTTTGTTCTCAAATTTGAAAGAATCATATAAAAGTAACGGAAGTGGTAATATTTTTTTCTTATTTGAACGTAACAAACTCGTTACATTACCGGGGGTCAGAAACAGGAGTTAATGGATTCTTTTTACTTTATAGAGCATACACTGCGCGGTACATTGTTAGTTAGGGCTCCTTTGTATTTATTTGACGATTTATATCTTACTTATATATATGTATGTTATTTAGTCATTTACAAGTTATTTTCAACTTTACATTGACATTTAACTTCGTTGTTATATGATGGTAAGTAGAAATGGTAGTGTGTATGACGGTAGATTTAAAATATGAAGATGTTATAGATAAGGAGTTCTTTTGAATAGATTAGTCATTACATCATTTTGGTTAGAATAGTAATAATAATTACTAGGTGAGGCCCATGTCCGGCTGTGGACGTCTATCGGCTGATAATGATAATGATGATAAAAATTATATCATTGTTTAATTTAACAAAGCGACTAGATGAGCAAGAGACTCTCTGTTAAGTGATGACGAAAGTAGCCGCGTATACAAAATTTGCTAAAGATGTAGTAGAAAGAGTAACAAAATTGATTAAAACAAATAATTTATGAAGTAAAAATTGTAAGAGAGAAATGAATAAAATGCAATATAAAATATATATAAGGACATAACAAAAATGTAAAATGCGGCGAAATTTGGACTGAGATACGATGATTGAAAGAAGAAGAAAAGACACACAGCAAATGAATAAAAGATAGATAAATGTAAAGTGAAAGAAGAGAACATTTTGGGAAAGGAAAGAGAAATAAACCGAAAAAGAGCAAATAAAAAAATAGAGACTTGCCATCAGTGGATGTGTATGTTATTTCTTCATTTAAATTTAATATAAATGATTGTTAATACGAAAGGAGAGTTTTATACACAAAGTGTATATTGTTACAGTGTAAACACATTTTTACATTAATTAAATCGCTCATTGGGGCCCGGGGTCGTTTATGAATAACACGTGAAAGCACTTGAACTGAAGTTATGAAATGTTTCACGGGTTTTTTTTTTAATATCGCTTTTGTTTTTTCAAATATGTATTTTTAGGTAAATATACTTTTAATTGATACAAACAACAATGTAGTAGGCACAGTATTTTATGGATAGATAACGATAATATGGATATATAAAAGTTTCAATTTTAAGTATATACATTATTGTATCTAATAACTGCATGAAGAATAGTAATCTATGAACCTAATACTCTTTTTGTGGCGAATAGACGAAGAAATCTTTTACCTGATGGTAAGTATACGCTTGCTCATAACAACGTATAACTATTTAAGATATAAACAACACCACATTGCTCATATCGTCTTGAGATATTAGGTGTTGTCTCGTTACCCCAGTAATTTCATTATCATATAGTACCTTTCAAACTGGAACATAGTTAGGATTATAAAATACTGATAACTTCGGAACAAAGCGGATAATCGACAAGAGAGATATCGAGTCTCGGTACTCCAGTAATTTTACTAACACACAGCACCCTTCAAACCGGAACATAGTACTGTTTGTTGGCTGCTATAGGAGCTGCGGCGGTATCTACTTAAACAAGTACAACTAGTAAAATTACGAGAAGTCTATTCACTAATAAAGAAATATATTATGCTTGTAGAAAATGTTTGTATATCTTAAAAATATATTCTTTGATTGAAAAGCTATTACGATTTTTTTTAATAATTATCATTTGGTCTTCAGTTCCATTTTCATAGTACACATTAAATTCATTCCTTCTTTCATATGTTAAAAAAAAATTAATAGTAAAAGCCCCAAACATATATCTAGAGACAACAAAAATGAGTTGAAGAAGTATATTTATATCGCAGCTTTTATATAAATTTAGGTTGAAATATAATATCCACTCCACTCCGAAGGTATCGGGTTCGAATCCAGCCTGAACCAATGAAGTTTTCAATTTAAATGCAGTTAGTATAACACCAACTAATATCACGTGCTCTGACGGTGAAGGAGAACATCGAGAGGAAATCTATATATCTATGTGATGACCATCCGCGGTCGGACTAGTATGTGAAATGAAGATGGCAATGGCAACACTTTAATATTATAACTGCCAAGAAAGTCGTCGTGTATTTCACTACACATGATGACCACGACCTTGTCATTTGGAAATACAACTTAGAAGAAGATAATATAAATAAATTAACTCGAATATAAGCCGTTTTATATAGCAATGATATTTTTTACCGCGGTTTATTTACACAGAGGCGAAACTTTTTGCGTTAGCGTCGGACCAAAATTATACGAACGCCTAATTGAAAACGAGCAACAGGAAAACAAGCTAATTACATATTGTTGCGTTGTGCTTTTAGAAAGTTTTATTTGTTGAACGTTGTATACATAATTTATATAACATATGAGATCGCGAGAAAGGTTATTTTTTTATGTATAATATTACAAAGTGTTAAGACATCAATATGTTAACTGCAGTTATGATACGAGTCGAGCATAAAGTTAAATGTTAGGTTTGTATACTACTGCTCGCGACTAAAACAGCAATATAATTTTTTATCGCAAAGGAAATTTTCTAAAGATACCCTGCTTCTGGGAGAAAGTAAAGGTTATGCTGGATTTATAAACCCTCGGTGGTCATCCTCAGAGCACGGAAGGTCCTACGATCTCCTACGGAACTTACCGCCGAGTCTCTGCTATACTGCTGAGCACATCCCAGTGAGAGTTGTTGCCCTACCCAGTACCCACAGTGTGCTATAACAAAATACAAGACCATTTGGTACTTGTCGTCCGCCCCTGGTTCACTCAATAGACAGTGAGGCCCGCAACCCACAAAGCCCACGAACCCGAAAACCCTTTCAGTCGCCTTGTACAACAGGTAGGGCTTATCTAAGTATCATGAGCTAGCGGGAATTATACCTAAAAAGTTATTAAAATAAGTAATTTGATTTAATACTGAAATTCCTGAAACTCATCTAATGCCAAGGTTTTGTAGATTGCTTCGAAGCAAAACGTGGGAAACCTCTTGACTTTCTTAGGGATATAATGATCGAAGAAAAGGTCCATTACACAGAAGCGCCTCACCCAGCTAAGGATGTA